>JAGJRO010000384.1:0-38278 GCA_022832285.1 Lepidurus apus apus | reverse complement strand
CTACGACTACGACGTAGGGTTGGAGAAGAGGTATACAAAGAAACGGAGAGATGGGACTGGGGAGGCTGTACAATCATGACGGTTCATGACAATATGCGATACGTGAGCGGACCAGTTCAATCGGTAGTCAAGGTAGATGCCCAGATATTTTGCTGTGGTTTTTGGCACGATGGTGGTTTGGCCCCAAGTCAGTGCTGCTTCTTCAGTTTTCCGTTTACGATGGAAGTGAACAANTTTGCTGTGGTTTTTGGCACGATGGTGGTTTGGCCCCAAGTCAGTGCTGCTTCTTCAGTTTTCCGTTTACGATGGAAGTGAACAAGTTCAGTTTTTTCTTTTGCGAATCGAAGATTTAGTCTGATGCCCCATTTTTCTAGTGCTGAGATGTTGTTTGCTAAAAGTTTGACGTTTTGGTCACTCGATTTGCTAGACGTGTATAAAATGAAGTCGTCAGCAAAGGCCTGTATCTCGATCTTCTTGCGCTTGATAGTCGCAAAGCAGCCATTAATATAAATCAAGAAGAGGAGGGGAGAGAGCGGGGAGCCTTGAGGAACACCATTTGGAATTTGGTACATCAANATCTCGATCTTCTTGCGCTTGATAGTCGCAAAGCAGCCATTAATATAAATCAAGAAGAGGAGGGGAGAGAGCGGGGAGCCTTGAGGAACACCATTTGGAATTTGGTACATCAAGCTTCGTGCTTCATCGTGGACGGTATATGCAGTTCGATTTCCTAGGAAACTAACAATCCAATTGACCAGTACTTTTGGAGTTTTAATTTTTCTAAGTTCGTTTATCAATTTTCCGTGTTGGACATTATCGAATGCTCCACTAATGTCTAGGAATAGTGCTGTGAGTAGTACTTTGCCTTTATCAAAGGCTTTAAGGCCAGCGTTGGAGAGCCTGATTAAGGCGTCGGTGGTCGATTTACTTCGGCGAAAGCCCCACTGATTGTCGGAGAGGATATTATTGTCATCCAGAAATTTCGTTAGTTTACGGGTCATGGCTTTTTCCAGTATTTTGCCAAGAACTGGGAGAAGGGAGATTGGACGGAAACTTCGAACAGAGTGGTAGCTTGGTTTGTGTGGTTTGGGTAAAATTAATACTTTAGCTATTTTCCAATCTTTTTGGAAGTATCATAGTCTAATGGATGCATTATATATGTTAACTATAGTTTTTTCCAAGACATTCCACAGTTCTTTTATTACTATAGGCTGGATGTCATCTCTCCCGGATGCTTTCATGGGTTGTAGTTCGTTGATGATTGGCAAGAGGTCTTCTGTCGTAATTCCGTCTTGTTTATCGAATTCTTGGTTAGATCGACGCCTTCTAGGTGTTAATGAAGGGGGAGGTGTATTTCTTATGCCTCCTAGGAGTTTCACCGCTGCATAGTTCAGTTTAGTAACTTCATCTGAGAAGTTGTTGCCGTCTTCTTGCATAAGCTGTTGTAACAAATTTTTTTCCTTGTTCTTTAAACGATTGTCAATCGCCCATAATGTTTTGTTGTGTGGTTCTTTTAGTTTGTTTAACCAATAGTTATCTCGGTATTTTCTTGTTTTGGCGCGGTATGATGAGTTTCTTGCAGCTTTCCAGTTTTCCTCATCTTGAAATAAACCAGTGTTTTTGAACTTTTTGAGAGCTTTGGCTGCTGTTTTTCGTAGGGAATTGAGAACCGCATTCCACCAGGGGTTAGAGTTTTTCAAAGCTCTCTTGGGGATATGTTTTGTTATTATCCTGTGGATAGTCGATGTAACAGTGCTTACGGCTAGATCAATAGCGTCGTTGTCTTCTAAATCTGTCCAGGATGAGCGTTTGTTTAGTAGTTCATTGTTTGTTTCCGAGCGAATTCGATCCCAGTTTGCTTTCCTGTAAGACCACGTGGTGGAGTTAAGTTTTGCCTTGGTATTTAAAAGTTCAGTAGTAATGGCACAGTGATCAGACTCATTGTAATACTGTTCATCATCCAAAATCTTAAAGTGAATTTGATGTATAAGAGCTACCGAAACGAAAGTTAAATCGAGAGTCGATTGATGTCCTCGTTTGTTGTGGAATGTGTGACAATNACTCATTGTAATACTGTTCATCATCCAAAATCTTAAAGTGAATTTGATGTATAAGAGCTACCGAAACGAAAGTTAAATCGAGAGTCGATTGATGTCCTCGTTTGTTGTGGAATGTGTGACAATTCCAGGTGTTCAGGATTTCCATACTGTGCTTTGTCATGAAATTGTGGAGCTGAATTCCAGGTAAGTCTGGTCTTTTAGATTCCCAAGCCAGTGGTGGGCGTTAAAATCCCCGGTTACGATAATATTTGGGGCCAATTGAGAGAATTTTTTCCATAAGTTTTGGAGTATGACTTCTAAATTTTCAGTAGATCTTCTGTATAGTGGGATGATAACAATAGGAGATGAGTTTAAAGTTTGTATTTTCATCGCCACGAATAACTGGGATATTTCCAGTAACTGGTATGAAGCAGATTGAGTAGTGAGAAGTGCGATTCCCTGATACTCCTGATGCGATCGCAAAATATTGTATCCCGATAGTTGTTTAATCGCTAAGTTTTGCGGCGGTTCCAGAACTATTACAGTGTCTATATCTTCTTTTTGTGCTTGTCGTATTAATTCTTGAAGTTGGTCAAAGCTTTTCCTTATATTTTGAGTCGAGTTTTTCGCAGATTTCATGTTAACTTAAGGGTCAAAGTTAACGGAGGTTCAAGTATGTAGACCGTGTCCGCTTCTAGTTCTTTTACCCCCTCAAGGTTACTGTTGTCTGGGCAAAGTTTTTCCTGACGTTGTGGAAAATGAAGTTGGCACCTTTGTTGGTTTTCGGTTGACTTAACCGGTTTGGGTCAGTTATGACCTGAGCGATCTTTCTCATCGTGAGTGTTGTGACTGGGACGTTTCCGTCGTTGGCTTGACCGTAAGTTTTTGAAGGGCGGCGGCCCTGGCTGGACACGTGCGATCGAACGCCTCGTGTTTTTCAGTACAGTTCGCACATTTGAGTACGGTGCTTTGGCATGCTCTCGTTACGTGATCAGCGGAATATTTTATTTTATTTTATTTTGCTGAAAAATGATCAGCGTAGCGTCGTCATCTGGTTTCGGAGTAGCATTCCTATTGACCGGGTTGGTGTTTGGTGTGGCTATCACGGTGGGGGTTGGGGGATTTGCGGTGTTCTTAGTTCTTCGGGCGTTGCGGCTGGTGATCAGAGACCAAGTGCCTTCGTCCGAGGGCCTGGCCTCTTGCTGAGGCTTTAGGAGGATTAGTTCGTTCTCCAGGTGTTGGATCTGGGTGCCCTGTGCTTTGATTGCGTCTGTGAGTTTGGTCACCAACTCGATTAACGAGCGTTGGTCTTCCTTGATGGCTTGGAGGGTTTTGACAACGAACTCGAGCCTCTCTGCGGTCTCTTCGTCGGCGGAGAGGGAGTAATAGTAATTTATTACTAATGAAAGTTGAAGCAAATTTACTCTTTCTTTTGAAAAACGGGACAAAACCGGCATTTTGGTCAAAAAAACAGGACGGCCAAAAAAGAGCCAAAAAACGGGACTGTCCCGGCCAAAACGGGACGTTTGGTCACCCTAATCCAAGCGTAAAAGCGTAAACAAGTATGGCTGCCGTTTACTCCTAAAATTACCAGCGCCCTCCACTGGGAGTAGCGAATCCGAGATCTCACGGCGAATCTGCTGTTTCGGAGTACGCTTTGCCAGAGTAGAGTGACACTCTCTCTCACTCTCAGAGTGGCCAGTGAAATCGCTATAAGACTTGGAAAATGAAGCTGATGAAGTTGGCCTACAGATGGTAGCAAAGGTAATGTTTTTATAAACATCTATTACGTCGCAAAAGTGACAAACCATTCTTAACGGAACGCTTTCTTCTAAAAAGGCGTGCGTGGATGTACGAGTTGCAAGTGCCCTTTGGTCCAAAATGTCAATCTTATCCGACATTGAAGGTGCGGTTAACATCGAGTTCCTTTTAACGCATCCTGCTCACGAAAAGCGTCAAAAACGCCGGGAGGACTTGCTTCCAGATGCCTTGTCCTTCCGGGAACAATGCCAAGGTAGCGTACCCAAAAATTACAAAAATTTACCCCCCACATCAATTTTATTCCAAATTGTGATCTACTTTTTTTAGTGTCCTAAACTGCCCACACGAGATCCGAGAGGTGAACTTGAACAGTTCAAAGAAGCTTTGTTAGCTAATCAAAACAAGAAGCCTCCTGTAGCTATTTTGTTGAATCCACCCAGTATGACGTCAGCGGTCAATACAATCGCTAGTAGGTGTATAAGACGATTCCCCATACAATTCGCCACACCAGAACCATCTGTAAGCTATGCAGTGGAAATCGACCTTAAGACACTCACTTCATTACGTAATAATTTAAAAGATTTAAAAAGTTTAGTTAAATCTTTAGGATTTAGTTTAAAGATTTAGGTAATAATTTTAAAGATTGTTGTCGCCATGCGTGTATAAATAATTGCTATAAACATAAGATAAAATACAAGGATAAATAAATAATGTTTATTTATGTAAACATATAAGTTTAGCGTAAGATGAGCGCTAGTTTGTTGACAGTGCAATAAGTCGTTGTCTTCCTAATGCAAACTCCATTGTATTACTTGTTGCATTCGTTGCAAATTCATAGCAAATAAAATATTATACTATTTATTTATCCTTGCATTTTATCTTATATTTATAGCGATAATTTATACACGCATGGCCACAACAATCTTTTACCTTATTACCGGGAACTAGCTGGGGTAAATTCCTAACGTTCACGGAACTACTTAATGCGAAAAAGAAAATACGAAGTACCAAATACAACAACAATAATATCAAAGTATAAATACACAACAAAGTATCACGTGACGTAATGAAGTGAGTTTCTTAAGGTGGATTTCCACTGCATAGCTTACAGATGGTTCTGGTGTGGCAAATTGTCACTGCAGCGCTGGTGTGGCGAATTGTCAGGATTAGTTGTGGGATTAGTAAAAGCTAGTGAAAGTGGGGTTTTGTTGTGGCGAATCGTCTCCTACCTGCTAGTAGCAAGTCCAAGCCACTGTAAAAGGCTTTCTTTATAAGTTCGGTAATTTACATGCAGTGAGACCATAACTATGCTGAATTCATGAGTCTGGAGCGCTTGTAGTTTGTATAAAAATATAATAAATGTGAGCCACTGCAATTCTGAATTGGAATGAACCTCCTTGTAATTCTCCAAAGCCAAACATAACCAACTTGTGACAAGGACGCTAAACAACGTTGGAACCAAGCAGCCAAACTCCGAAGAAATCTTTTCCTTTCTTTTTGTTTTCTCTCTGGTAGCAAGCTTAACATCATCCCAAAAAAAAAAAACACTTTGCCAGTCAACCAACAGTACACTGAAATTTTCCACAATGCATAAATCCCATACATAAACACGTTGCCAAGTTGCTGTATACATCTTGATATAACACCAACACTTTCTGTTTCTCTTTTTTGCTTTTTGCTATCATAAACTAGGCACAACAACATGAAAACCAATTTTTCCCACCTTCTTAACAAATTCTTTTTTCTGCAACAGTGTACAAAACTCGCAAATATACGCAAGAGAGAGCCCATTACATTTGTTTCTCAAAAAACGTCGCCTGAGAACTGGCTACTAAAAAACTAAGCAAACGAACTCCCTTTTTTATCTTCCTTTTTCTTTTAATTAAGTGCATAAGGTATTTTAAATTGTTGAAGTTAACAGAAAATCCGAAAGTTCGGGTGGAGGTGGCAGCTGCTTTGAAATTTGAACACTTGATTTTCGAACAAAAAAGTCCAGTAAAAACAAGCTATAAAAATTATTCGTGTAAAGGAAGGAGGCTATGGGAATTTAATATAAGTTAAATGAAAAACTTTTTTTTTCTGATAAGTTGAGCAACGGAGACCAGAACATAAAATCATTTTACCTTCTTCTTAAACAAATTAACGGTGGGATGTAGAAAGCAATGTACAACTAAATAACTTGCTCATCTCTTGTCCAAAAAACTTGCTAACTTAAAAGAGAAAAAAAGTCTTTTCTTTATGTGTTCTCTCTCTCTCCCTCCCTCCATACGTAAAACTCAAAAAACGAAGTCTTGTTGAACACTTCCGAACTTGAATAGTTTCAATCTCGAACCATATCAAATGTTTATATTTATCTTTTCTGTTTACGTATGAGTGGCCCTAACAAGCGGATAATAAGAAAGACAACAGAATGCTTGCCAAATCACTGGCCATTTTACTACCAAAAAAACATTTTCGTCCTGCCCTAAGGAAATTACCTCTACGTCTCTTTTTTCCTTGTCTGTCTTATCCCTGCATTCAAAGGAATAGTAGTTTATTTCCTTTTAATTTTTGTGTCTTTTTTTTCTTAGCTTTTCAAGCTACAACAGCTTCGGCGTTTAATTCACGAGCAACGTCGGTGGCAGCGGAAGCACCCGGCGCGTCTGACGTGTCCATGGGCGTGTCTTCGTTGCAAGGAACGTCACCTAAGGTAGGAGACACAGCTGGGTGCAATATGGCGGCCGTTGCCGCCGCTGCAGCAGCAGCAGCTGGTTCAGCTTTAGCTGAGCCGGACCACGCATAAGGGGAAACACGTGCTTCGCGACGAGCGCGTCTGCGTGCTCTTCGTTCTTCCATGACCATTCGCAGTTGTTCCAACTTGCCGCGGGTTGCCAGGTTTTCTTCGGACATACGCGTCCCTTCTTCTAAACCGAAAATAAGAAACAATTGAAAGAAACATTTTTTTTTAAACACAACAGCCATAATAAACACAAGCAACTTAATCTTAGAAATAAAATAATCTAGTTTCTAGTGATAGTTAGCTTTCTTATACGCGTTAAGTAATAAATAAACTTTAAGATAATGACAAGTTCAAAACAATAAGGTCACGTGGCTTACTGTCACGGTTACCACGTGGCTTTGTTTACCGTTTTAAGACCGGAAATAAACACTGTTGAGGAAAAAGGTTTCCGAACACGCTTGTTACTATAGTTATTGTTTACTTAACTGTGGTCCCATGATTATTATTATTAGCCAGTGGTCGACACCATGGATACTGTTAGTAACCAAGTGTTTTCTTGAAATAAACAACTGTTTATTTGTAGACAGTAATCGCCTTACAACTACGCCATGACATGTCTATGACGTTATGAAAATTATGAATGCCATTTGCCAGTGGAACGCCTTACCAGAAAAAAATTGGAATACAATGCTTCGTTCTTAACTAACGAAGACAACAAATATCCATAAAATTGTTTAATAAAAAAATTCCGTTGGTATATTCACCTCTGGGTTGGAGAGGGGCTCGGAAACTAAAAGGTGGCAAAACGAGGTTTGCCTTACCCACGGACTTGAACGAAGGAGCAGGCGAGGCGGTCAAGGGAGACACGGAGGTTGGCAAGGACGGTGACGTGGTGGCAGTCGGTACTTGGTTCCCCAATACATCGTTGAGGATGGACGCAGTGGAAGCCGGGGAATTGGTAGCCGTGAAAGACGTCGCTGATGGGATAGGCGTGGTAGAAACGCTTTGCAAATGTCTGCGATATTGTGGCGTGGCACAAAGGAGATCGTTAAGGATGTGGATTATGGTGCTGATGTCACGTTTAGGGCGGCCATTTTTGTCTTGCAAGGCCGGATTTAACGTGCCAGAAAACGTGCCCGAGTACACTCCTTTCCCGTGATGATGCATACTCTCAATAATGGCACCTTGTCGACGACGTCGACTTTCGCTCTATAAAAAGAAAATCACAATTAGTTAAACGATCTATCGAGTTTTTTTTCTTTTTACTGAGAAGATCACAAGAACAATAAAAAGAAACATAATACATTACTATATTACTTTACGTTACACCATACATTAACCATAATTGCTTTAATACAATAATACTATACTAATATCTAAAGTAATACATAACTACAGTTATACACTGATTCTATGGGAGACTATTCAAGAGCTTAAAACAGGAAAAGCTGACTTACACTACTGGTTCCGGATCTGCATGTCAGCACTTCAGATGACAGTTGCTTTAAGGTCTGAGTCAAATTGCGCGACGCTTCGGCCAAAGCTCGGGTGTCTAACAAGGGTTTATTCTCATCCCCACATGTTTCACAACCTTTGCATTCTTCAGTAAAACAAGTTGAGGAAGATGAAGACGATGAAACCGAAGACGTGGAAGAGGGAGAAGAGGAGGAGGGAGACAGCAGAGTGGGCGTGCCCGATTGGATTGGAGACGTACTCACTGGACGGGGGTTGGACGGGACCCCCGTGGCAGGTTTGCTGGGGACAGTGCGAGGTAGAACATGGGCTTGGGAAGCGGCAGTGGTAACAGCGGATGTAGATGGCGCGGCGACGCCGGCAGGTTTGCTCAACTCAGCCGCGAGCAAAGGCGAAGGAGATCTAGACGAAGCGGCAGTCGGATGTATGCTGTTATGTCTGTTTGCTGGCGCATTGAGCATTGCCGACAATCCCGTTCCTAAGGCTGATGACGGTGACGTCGTCAAAGGTGCTGTGATCGTCGCTGGGGTGGTAGTCGAGGCAGGGTTGGGTCTCGACGAAGACGAACGTCGGTGGGTCGAGGAATGGGGCGCCACGGCCGACAATTGGAGTTGGATGAGCATCATATGATCACCCAAACGCATAGTAAGGTTAAGAGGTGCTTTGCCCGACAAGAAATCGTTCACCTAATACGACAAAACAGAAATGCAATTAAAATAGAGATTCTACGGAACTAAAAGAACAATTATTGGACCTGAATGGAGAAGAACCAGTATTAAATTAGACAATACAGGGATGCTAGAAGGGCAATATCGCTGTGGCATCCAAAAATCTGTGCTCAGCTGTTCACCTGTTGCATGGGGCTTGAAAGAGGCCGCCTTTGAGACCCTTCCAAGCCATCAAACTTTGCGTAGACCGTATAGGTCATATTTGTACCCGATTCCAGGGAAGATTTCCAATTGGAAAGTTGTCTCATAAGCTTGTCTGCAGCCTTTCCCCCCCCCCATTTTCAATCCCCCTTTCTGCCAGTCTCCTTTAGCCAAGGTCAGCCTTAGCAAGAAGTTTTGGGCCAAGCTAGACCCAAAACTTCAAGGTGTTTTCAACCTCAGGTGAGGGACCGCTGCCAAGGATAAACTACGCTTTTTGGAATCCTCCAACGCTACCTTAAAAAAATCTTATAACTTCCACCAAGTAAGACACAGGTGGTTTTACAAAACGAAGGACTACTTGCTAAGAAGTCAAAACATTTAGGAGCAATCCATACTCGGCACAAATTCGACACAAAAGCTACACGTAACCGCTAGGCCGTTCTGGAATTCTGGGTGTATTTTCTTACTGACGCAAAACCGTTGCTGGATTCCAGGGAAAAAACTTCCTAGTCATATTGCCCTAGTAGCCCCCTCTTCCTGGTTGTCATAGTCAGGAAAAGTTTAGCCGATAACCCTACAAGTAACGGTATTTACTAAACGTTTGCTCATGCTCGTTTTCCCATAACGGCTTCTTTTCTCTGTGCAGCTTTAAAAGCTCGTTCTCTGCTTGCGTCTGTCTGCTTTGTTCTTTGAACGTTGTGTTGCAAGGGAGGGTGAGGAAAAATTCGCGGCTCCCGTGACATTCCCACGCGAATCTCTTTCTTTTCCATTTCGATGCATGTCTCTCTCTGTGAGAAGTCAGACAAAATGGTACAAACGGCCCCCAAAAGACTCCATAGTGAGGGGAGAATTTCCCTTTGATTTTTGTGATTCAGAATAGTTTTATGTTTGCTTCACCCCGTTTACTTCCAAAAAGGGTTCCCATACCTTCAGTGCGTGACAATAGCGTTCCCTGCAGCATGCTTGCATTCGCTAAAAGCTATTGCTACGCAATAGACCGTGCCCACAATAGACCGTATAGCTATTGCCATGCCACTTTCACGATTTTGTGCTCTTGCGCTCTTTTCTCAAAATATGCATGTACTGAATTCGGCAACCAATTCTTGTTAATTAGCTAATACAATTTTGTTAACTTGTTAATTAGTTGAGCTTAAACTTAATGTATCACATAGCTAGATTTATTTTATGATGTAAAAATGCTACATATATAAGTAACAATTATATTGCTACGTCATAAACTAAATCTAATCCATAATAGATCTGGCTAATGTTTTACAATAGCAAGAACCACCCTAGACTCTGATCAGCCTACTCAAGATCTGGAAACCAAGTTGGGCGTTAAAAAAAAAGTCAAATCAATTCGTTATTTTAAAGTCACATCTTTCGAACGAATTCAGCTGGCAGTCGGGCGTGCGCGAAACCTTCAGTCCTTGGCAGGAAATCCGCCCATATTCAAATGGACATTTCGTTCTTCGTTCGAGGGTTAACATAACCTTGGTCTGGGGCATACAGCTGTGGTGGTGGCTTGGGCTCCTTCCCTGCAGCTCCTCTGGTCGTTTTCTCGAGTCCGACTCCTAACGTTTGTCTGGTTGCACTTGAGCGATTGACCGACCCTGACCCTTCAGTCTGGATGTTCTTGTCGTTTTCTGCGCTTCTTCTGCTACTTCTTCGAACACCACTGAGGTTACCGCAAGACACTGCAAACTTCCTTTTTTAGAAGGTGGATCCAACGCCAAATTTCAGTATTTTTTATTTAAGAAAAGGAAGGAAGGTGTGTATAGTTGGGTAAAACTCTTTGAGCCCGGAGAAGGGAGACACGGACTCTTGGCCGCTGTGGAATTAAGAGTTGCAACGCAAGATACGCAAACCCAAACGACGAGGGTCAGTGATCGAGCCAAGGCTATAGAAACCTGTCGCATGTGAAATCCTGCGCACGTTTTCCAAAAACGGGGGAGAGCCGAGTCCAACAAGTGCCAGGCCAGGGCTTTAGAGTTATACCGCATACGTCGTCAAAGAGAAACGAAGACTGGCGGTTGGATTAGCAGTTACAGTTTCGGCACTTGTTCTCCCATTTTCATATATTACGAAACGAATTCAGTCCGAATAAACAGACGATTTTGTATTCTTGTTTCTGGAGGACGGGAAACAGCCTCTGGATCAATGTAATCCGAAGTCCACCCCCCCTCTTCAAATCTTGGCTTTACCCTCAGATTAGGGACAAAAAGGCAGCAAACAATGAAACACAGATGCTGGACGATGGTTTAAATGTCACATGCTGGCCGCAGTTGCAGTTGTCTTACAACACTTGGGTCAAACACGATGCCAAGAATCTGGATAACCATAATAGAAAGACTTGTCTTTTACCTGTCCATCGCTGAGGCTCTCCAAGGCTTGCATCACACTCTGCTCTGGCCGCTGCGTCTGAAAATAGACAAGACAAAAGTAGGAGCTGTCATTAGTTAATTAGCTAGATTAAGCAAGGCTTTTTTTTCAAGCCGCTTGAGCGTTCATGCCAATCTTTCTTCTGAAATCTTGCCTTAACACCCCTCCCCCCAAAAAAAAATAGTTCCCAAAATGAGTCTCCAGGTTACTTTAGGCAAACGGATCTGTAGGCGTGCTCAGTGTTGTACAGCACTGCGTCACTCACCGCACGACGCCCCTTTTCGACCTACAGCTCTGCTTTGGCTGTCCCTTATCCCTCTCTCTTTCTCTCTGTTTCTCTCTCCGTCTCTCTTAACACTTACGCAAAATATCGATTTCGCTTTGTCTGCCGCTAGCGTGATCCCCTATATTCACAGGCCGCAATATAAACCCGTCCTTTTCCTTTTTGGTGCTTCCTGTAAACCTTTTTCTCCCGAGGAATCGATAATGGTCCCCCGAGTCCAATTTTTTTTTTGTTTACCCAAAATAGAGAAAGCTGCGGCAGTTTCAAGGATCTCGCTGTTACTCCAAACTGGAAAAAGAACCCTCAGCGGAGACTGTAATCCTTTACGATGTTACGTTCAAACTTCGCCAAGCAAGCGAAGGGCCAGGAAAGGGGAACATGGGAAACGGGCAAACGGGTGAGGCATATCGAGCGACATAGATGTCCTAGACGCCTTCTGGTCCTCTATGCCTGTTTCTAGCTCTAGTCTAAAGCAACGAACTCCTGGTACCCTCTCTCTCAGTGTATGCCTTTTACCGTGTCTCTATGGAAACCTCTCCCCCCTCCCCCTTTTTTCTTCACAAAAGTCGTCAGGTTGTGGCGAAACCTTCTTGACGTCAGAAGTTCAGGGAGATCAGACGCTATATGCTAGCTTAAACCTATGCAGACTTAAAAATAAGCGCTATGGGCTTGCCCCCCCCCTTATCCCGTGTAGTGCATTTGTAGTATAATTTTTTGATAACTTAAAAGAACCCGTTCCTAATTTGAAATAATGCTACTAAAAACACGAAAAAAAGCTTCCAGGCAAGCTTTTCTAGAACGAAGTTAAAAACAAGGTTGATTTCCTATATGATGAACGTTACCTTACGTCAAACGGTACTGATTTGATAAGAACGCTCTAAAAGTTACGGACGCGATTGACTAAAAATAAAAACGCTAAGAACTGAAATATATGACTGGATTTGAACACGAGTATTGCAAAAGAGACGGTTTTTTTAACGTCTTCTGCACTTCTTATTTTAGCTGTCCTATCCAATCTCGATGAATCTTCAGCATTGGGAAAGAAAATATGTGCTTTTTTAGCTCAAGCAAAATAGCGGTAAGTTCAAGGATGCGTCATTTTTATTTTCTTACTGTAATCCGTTACGTTGAAGAGCCGATTGCGGGACTCGTGCCTCGTGTCACTCCAACGTTCTTACCCAAAAAGCCCTTAACCAAGAAAGCCGCCCCCCCCCCCCNCCCCCCCCCCCCCCAGTTCATCCCCTCGGAAAGTAGGTGAACTTGCTTTCCTGGAGTGTGCAGTAGCAAAGCAAGAATTTCTTGTGCAAAGACAATGCCTTCGTTACTAAGGCGAAAGGCACTACTAGCCAACAACGGGATCATGGAAGTGGCTGACTGGTGACCGCGAAACCGGAAGTATTGGGCCAGGGCACCCAAAAAGTACACAGACGGACGTCAATGCGACTCAGCGAGTGCCTAAAAATTATGAGACTTTATTTTCCGCGCCCACGTCCGGACTGTATAAGCTCTCCAAAGTTATTTTTCTTCCAATGGAGAGAAGGGCAATTTTGACCTCGTACCCTGTCCTAATACAGGCTGCCAGCAGCGGCCGGGGCTGATGTGCATTGCCTCCTATTGGCAATCAATACCCAGGCTACTAGCCCGGGTCTTCCCGTAACCGCTACGCCATCACCGACAACAAGCACACACAAAAGCCCTTCTCTTCTCTCACACTATTCTCCAACCCCTTCAGATACTGAAATTACGACCTCCGAAGAATCCAATAGTCCTTAGATATTCCAAAGGCAAACGCCCTTCATACGACAACGAGCTTCCAGTAGCTACTATTTAACGCTACTCCACCCCCCTCATCCCCAATCCCTGTTAATTTAAATCAATTTCAGTCTCATTTGTCGAACGCTTCCTACGATGACAGTTTTCTACATTTTAGTAGAAACTAACATAATACAATTTGCAAAATTGCATCCTGTGTAAGCCAAAATTTTCTTTTTGCATCAAAGGTAACACACAACCGCAATGTTTTTGGGCCGTGTAGAGAATTGCACTGTTAAGAAACCTTTGCAATTTTTTTTAATCGCCAAATATCCCACAGTATTTATTGTAAAATTGCCAAGTAATTGTTTGCAGGGTAAAGACTTGGAAATTGGCGCGACTTTGGAACCAATTCGAAACACAGACGTTTAATGAGTCATAGGAAGCGAAACGGTGACAAGGAAGCATCTTCACCGTTGACCTGGTTCCGTGGCCTTTTCGAGTTTGCCTGCTTAAAATACTGTCTCTACCTGCTTTGGCTTTGCACGGCGTTTGCCGTTTTTTTTTTAAAAAAAAAGAGAACCAGATGGCCAACTCCTCTTTATATCTCCACCTACTCGAACCAAAAACGAAAACCTGCTAGCCAGAACCAGTACCCATGCATTCAACTGTGTTATATTAGAAGAGTGTGGCCTCGCGCTCTCTGAGGTACGACCAAATGCACCTCAGTCACACACTTCTCCAGCTTCAGCAGAAAGCAGGCCCTTTTTCTGCATTCGCCTTGAACTTTTGCTCACCTTGGCATCACGGCGTCCCCCATAGCACAGTATCCTCAAGTCCTGAGCGAACCGAACCAACCTAAAAACCCTCTAGAGTCAGAACAATGACGCTACTTCCGTTCAGCCCACCCCACTTCTGACGTCATCAGACTTCGTCTCTTGTTCTTTTTAGATTGTTGAAAAAAGACGCGTGTAATTTTTACAATATTTTATTGGTGTAATGGTACCGCAATAAATTGTCCTGCAGTTAACCTCACCAGTCCGATATGCATATTGTAATTTTGCATATTAGCCAAGTGCTTAAACTATGTAATTGTACTGTAGTATTCCACATTGCAATGATCACCTTTCAAATGTACAGTTCTAAAATCCATTATACGTAAGGTACCACAATCTGCAGTCGAAAAATTACCAAGAAGTTTTCTGCAACAGTCACGTTTTCTAAAACATACATTTAAAAAAAAACTCCATACAAAGTACAGAAAGTACACGACGCCCCCTTCGAGTCACGTGACTTTTAGTCCCCCCAAGCTTTGTAGTTTTACATTTAACGGTAAAACAATATGGTTTCTAAGATATGGACTATATGTGTTACGTCGCATGGGGAATTGACGTCAGGGGAAGTTTCGACACTTGGCTCTCCACACGTGAAAACGCAGGAAAATTCCGATTCGGGTGGTAGTAGCTTGCTTCTAAAATGTAAAAAAGAAGAAAAAAAAGGAGGAGCAAGAGTTAGGAACCCAGACGGACGTCACTTCTTTGTAAGGGCGAGTTGGAAACACGGTATATACTGAATTGCCCCAGCTGGGAGTAACTGACATTGCGAGTCCTTGGGAAATTGTCGGATTGCCGCCCCCCAAAAAAGTAACGTTGCGGGAGATCTAAAAGGACTAAATTAAGCATCGTAAATCGGCTAGTGAGGTAATTCTTCAGCGTTTCGCAATACGGTAATACGCAAAACCGTCAATCCCACACTGCAATACAATTGCTTGATATTTTTACGATTAAATAGTGTGGTACCTTTTACGCTTCTTTGGAAATTCATAATTTATAGTTCTGTCCATTTGTAAAAAAAAAATACAAATTTGTAAACCATTAGTACCTCCAAGCCTAAAATTAAAACTGATATCCTAAAAAATAAAAACAACTTGCAATAATATATAAAATAATAAAACACCCATGATCTCCCTGTGATAAACACATCTGAGACGTCACAAGCCTCTTTTCTACTTAAACTATGAAAACACAATCTCAATTCAATAAGATCAAACGTCATTTTTACGTCATTATCAAACGTCAAAATTTATTATTTTTTTCAGGGTATATACTATTATTTTAATTCATTGGATTAAGAAATCTAAATTATTAAAGGATTTGAACCTTTATATTTTATTTTCAAGGCAAGCGCTTTCCTTTCAGCCAAATAATTTAAATTAAATTATCTCATAATTTTAGTAGGAGTGGATTGACAAAATAATAAGAGAAATATATTATGGTTAGCATTTGTCCCGTTAAAATATATCGGAATGGTCTTACAATTAAAGACCCATCAAGAGTGGGCAAATGATACACATTTTTTACCGTGTCGCAGTTACCTCAATTCGAAAACACCCATTGCAAAAAGGAAGGGAATTAAAGACAAATAGTGTAGAGTACGTGGTTACGGAAACCGGTCGAAGTTCTTTCCGATAGCTAAATCACGGATTCCTAAATGCGTAGTTCGCTCTCTTGGTTTGCTCTGCTCAATGATAGATGTATACGGAAAAGTGCCCCACCTCCAACGCTTGGACTTTTGTGTAGCCAATGGAAGGCGCTAAGGCGCAGTCCTGAACCCAGACATATTAGCCCCGGCCCGAGCCGCCACAATTTTTTCAAAGTCTGGCAGAGATTAGCGACCCTTCTGGGGCGAAAAATAGTAAAACAGCGGATAAGAAAAATAATAATAAGGTTTTGCCTCCTCTTGGCAAGAGCCTCGCCCGTTATAAGTTACATAGTTCAGCAGCAAGCAGACGCCCTAGCCTACATCCATAAAAAATTACGGCCTCCTAGACCCAACCCTGCGTGTTTCTTAGAGTAAATCGTGACACCTCACACACTCTCATACACCATACACGGGTGGAAAATAGACCCCGAGAACGAACGCTTTGACCACTGGGTATGTTGTCTGAGGTCAAAGTGTAAAGACCCCTTCTGAAATACAAAAGGGTGACGAGGGTTTAGGATTGACTTTGGCCAAAAGTAGGGCGGGTCTACTGCTTTACCATAGTGTCCGCCCGTATTCCGCCTAAACTACGACCCGAAAGCTATCGACGTTCCTTAGAAGGTCAGGCGGGAACTCGTAGCCTTAGTTCAGCCTGTCTTATGCGATAGCCATACACGACGCAATAATGAATTGTGAAATGGAACCGTGGGCAATAGTGAAATGTAGCTGGTAACCGGTGACTCCGTCCATTTTACTTCGGCTTGACGTTACTTCGTTCGCTAGCTTTTTGGGAGGGGGAATGGCAGTATAATGCCCTAAACCGAGTCCCAAACGACTTTCCCCCTACCCCCTTAAAAAAAGCTCAGCCCCCTTGATGTCGTCCAGTGCGCATTTTGTTACCAAGAAGTAAGGCTCAAAACTTACCAAAAGTCCAGTTTCAACTGAAGGTAGTAAGGTAATTCGACTGCCATCTGCTACTCCATTGTCACGTAATGTTCCGTCTCGGAGTTGCCTACAGAAAGCACAGAGAAAAAATCAAGATTAGTATACCTGGAAAACTTGAAAAAGAACTACTCCTGGGAAGAATGGCTGATCTTCAGGAAGGTTTTCTAAACGTTAGACGAAAAACGTGGGCTTTCAAAATATGACACTGACTATGTCAAAAAAGACCCAAGCAGCTCCTGGAATGGAACTATCTTGGTGTATGGTATGTATCCTTTTCACCCCCCCCCCCTCCCTCTTACCCGACGCTCCGCTATTTCTAGCCTAGCACATGCTTCGCTCTGGCACATTCATTTCAGATCAGATTTTGGCCTTCAGTATGTATGATGTCCTCCTATATACATAGGTTTATATTTTCTATATTCGGTCTAATCACGACTTCCTCGCCTGTAAAGTGTAAACAAATCTACTTGTTCCGACCAAACTCGTCTCAGTTGCCCCTCCATGCAATTGGAGCTATTTTTAGCTACCCACAATATTTCCTTATTGAGAATGGCAACTTGTTGCCTCGCTCGAACCGTTTTAGTCTACGTGCGGCTACTTAGAACTCCCCCACCCCCCGAAAAAAGAGAGGGCCCAAATCAATCCCTCCCCCCTTCCCCCAAGTATTCCGTGTTTCAATTTTAGCATCGTGTTCCGATATCGGGACCCCGAACGTTGGATGAAAAGGGGTGGATTAGAATGGGGAAAGGTGGGCGTTTCCTGGCATAGCTAGCTTAGCAAAGGGCGTAAGTAAAGTAGGATCGCATTGATCTGCAGGCTGGCTTTGCCCAGGGTTGCTAGTAAGGATGGTTGGGGGAATTGCTAGGGCTCCCTTAACTTGCGAACGGAGCGGAACTTGGGAGGCTTTTTTTTGGGTGAGCGAACAGGGACGGGGACGAGCGGGGGCAGGAGAGGTGGGATGGGAAAAGAGAAATGCCGTTGTCTGGCTGCATTGGCTCCCGTCGTTTCGTTCGTTCTTCCTGCTAAAGGCTCGCGAAGGTTTACAAGTCTCGGTGTTGGTAAAGTCCACTTGGGTCGATTCCTTCGCTCTATGACTTTTATTCTCTTCACTGAGGCAGCCAGCAAGAAGGGTCTGCGGAAAGGGCAGTCCAGCCCTAACCATGCTATAAGACCCTGTAGACCCCAAAAGGATACAAACTTGACGGATAGACGGGCCCAGGGACCTCCCCTTGACACAAATATTAAAATAGAAGTCTCGCTCGCCGACCCGACCAGCAAATGGGTCCCTTTTTCCCTCAGATCGTTACGATTCATTCGACCTTGTAGGCCGGGATTAAAGGAATGATAACGTTTGTTGCATTTCCATTAGGCGCTAAGGGTTGTGGCAGAGAGGCTAAAGACATGGCGTAGGTCACCCTATTCTATCCCATTTCCTATACGGTGTATATATATGACACCTAACACATTTACATATGCTCCTATCGCCTTTTAACCGTTAAGTCTTGCCCTGGGAGAAGAGCTGGACCGAAAAGCCTGAGCCGCGTCACTCAAAATAGGTCAGGTTACGTGGATGCAGCCTATGAGGGCCAATAGCGGCCTCTGCGGATCACTAGCGATAAATGGAACGTTTATTTCGTTACCTGTCCCTGAAAAGGAGGCATATCCGTTCTTTGGGCACTTTGAGTCGCTTGGAGATGCATTTTTTGAGGTGCTCTATGCAATCACTTTTCGTCACTTGGAGTTCAAACTGACCCCCAGTCGTGGGTGCGATGGTCAGCGTCACCACGTTATCCACGGACGCGGGCGAACTTGCCGAAGCGACGGTTGCTGTGGACGTGGCTCGGTCTCGTTGCTGAGCACACGAACAAGTCGTCACCGAGGAACAGGGAGCCATGTTGTTAGCTGCTGCAGACGCAGGAGACACAGCAGCAGCAGAACTTGAATTTAAAACGCACTGGGTCCTATTATTTTTGCAGCTATGGTTGTTTACAGACCCATCACTTGATGTAGTGGCTGTGGGATTGGTAGCAGTGGAAGAATTTGTCGTGGGCTCCAAATCTGCATTCACACTTTCACTTGTCTTCATGGTAGAACAAGACAAACTTTTTACTTCCAAAGGTCTTGAAAACTGAAAAAACCTGTGGGATGTTTGGTTAGGCGCAGCAATAAAACCTGCTGCTTCCTTTGTGTCGGGGGTCGTTTTCTGATGCCTGCGTGGATGGGTGGAGTTTACAAGACGGATTTAAAACGTTGAGGGTCAAAAAAAGTCACCTCTACCTTTCACTAGAACCTTACCCCACGACGTCTCACGGTAGACTGGCAAGACCCGGGGATCTGGGCTGGCACGGAGCGGGGAAACATTCAGGCCTTTCCAAGCGGTTCCGCTGAAGGATCGCGCGCCTTCCCAGCTGCACAGGTCCAGGCACGTCTGGATTCTCCCTAGAAAAGTGGATTCTTCGGTGCCGTAGGCCACGCCCTTACCTAAAATGACCTAGAGACGACTGCACGCCACTGCAGCATGTATGAACGATGATTTTTCAGAAAGAAAGGATCGAGCGTAGGGGATTGTAAAGGGGCGTAAAAATGACTAAGGCTGTGTTCCTATTGTCATCTTAACCCGGGCTAGCGAGCGAAATTAACCCGGGTTAACTAACCCGAGTGTTTCCACTAGCCAACTCTGTATTAAAAGTGGTGTTAGACAACATCAGGGTTAACCCTGTTTTGAAATGGGATGGGGTTAACCCAGCAAAATCGGGTTGAGACGTTGTGCGCTTTTGCGTTGAGGGCGGAGTTACGTGTATTATAAACGAACACTGCTTTTACCTAGTGCCAAGCTTCGTTTTCGCATCAGTTGTGTGGAATAAACAGTACAAATAAAAAGTGTTTCTTACTGAAAAACTATAACTAAATTAACCGTTGTTGTTTAGAAAGCTATGGCTAAATCCAAGAAAAAGAGATCAAATTGGGGAACAGAAGAGACAGTCGATAAAAAGCTCCGTGCTAGCTTGTGAACGAAAAGAAACGTAACATTTTCGTCCATAACATAACAAATCTCGGATGCGGTTTCTCGTTGTGTTGTTGTTGGGTTTCAATTGTTGTTGCTTACAAATTTCTAGTGTGATATTAGGTAATACGGTCCGATTAAACGATTTCCAGTAACAATCTATGGTTAAAGTCAATACCAATCCTAACCCGGTTACTTATTTTATGTACAGTACCTTTAAAAAAAAACGACCCCAACAAACCGTACTGTCCTAATGGCCCGCAACTGCGCATCTGGAAACAGTGCTGGGAAGTGCGAATAGCCGTCCGTTGTGTCCGTAGTGCTGTTCCCAGACGCACAGTTGCGGGCCATTAGGAAGGTACGATTTATTGGGGTCGTTTTTTTTAAAGGTACTGTACAATGGAAACACGCGTTAGGCCAACCCGGGTTACCAACAGCACCGGTGTTAGGTTAGCAGTAGGAACACAGCCTAAAGGTCCCAGACGAGACAAGAGAGATCTCCCATGCTACGAATTTCCTCCCTTTCATACCCAACGGAATGTTAGCTATCACTTTAAAGGCGAATTGTCAACATCAGCTTTTTTTCTTATCGTGTGAAGGTGAACTTTTAAGTAAGTTCCTAGACATTCAAGAGTATTTCGTCAATCAAATGTTCTTATAGACAATCTAGAACCTAAAATATGTAAACGGAAGTAAAGTACGAACTAAAGTGTTTCAGCTAAAGTAAGATATTAACTTATTAAAGCCGAATTTTAGAAAAGCTATAATTCCCTTGGGAAATATAACTGGTTTCAGTGACTGGACTAGTGTATAAACTTGCACATGACATTTTAGGTACTTTTTCCATTCTTTTTGAAAAATATATCGTATTTTTTGACCACTCATTGATATTTTAACAAGTATGTTAAGCGAATTTTAATCGTTCGCTGTTGTCGCGTTATGCAGCCGTGGGAGTAGCGGTCCACATTATACCTTCAAAAGTGAGGATGACGTCAGTACATTTTCACCTTTTGTAAAGAACTAAATATAACGGTTTTGTATGCAGTTGCAATGTTTGGAAAAGCCAAACCAAGCTTTAAGTCGTTTCCATAAATACTTAATAATCATGTAATGTCAACATAGGCAATAACACAACTCGAACTGGATTCTAATAACAGTCGTGCCCAGGCCCGTACCCAGGATTTTGGTTCGGGGGGGGGGGGGGTTGGGGGGTAGTATGTGATATCGTTATGGGGAAAAAACATTTCGGGGGGGTTTTAACACCCCGAACCCCCCCCCCTGGATACGGGCCTGGTCGTGCCTAACGACGTCGGCATCCGCGTGACGTCACACGAGGTCTGGAACTGAATTTTACCTTTAAAAATTCGCTTACATTTTAGCAAAGCTGCCAAGAATACGAACAAAAGCTCTGAAAAGTCTTTTTCGACAGCCCTTCAGATTTCACCAATGCTTTGAGTACCTCATTTTTCCCAGCAAGTATAAACTTGCTGATGACAAGAATCTCAACATTACTACAGCCTACGCAGGTATCATATGGTTTCTCTCCGGCTAACGAATACAGATAATTTACAGAAAGTCAACATAGACTGTTCATGAACGTGGTTTTTGGCTTTTTTGGGGGGAACACAGGAGGAAAGCAGGGAAGTCCGGAAACCGGCGACTAAACAACGATACAAGGAGAAAAGGGAAGCGTGCATTTTTGGTGGGAAATGACGCTATACTTTAAGTTGGAACGGGATGATTCAGACGTCGATTTCCCTGAAACTTGGTTCGTAAAAAAGAGAGACAACGAAAAGAGAAAAAGTACATACCTATACATATTCCCAGAGCGCACGAGAGAAAACTCAAAGATTAAAGGCTACGTACTGTACTGTCCAAAAAAAAAAACGAGTATAGGAAAACCACAATGGTCTAATCCTTACCCGTGGGATTAATTAAAGATTGCTCATTTCGAACCGGCTCCTCTCTAAAACCGAACCGAAACTAAGAAAAGTATAATCCTAATGTATTTCTGTATGAGTATTTTCTCTGTCCTCCAGCTCAGGGTAAAAACGGATTCCTCTTTCTGTAAGTTTTGGTTTGGTTTTAGACAAACCGGTTCAAAATGAGCAGTCTTTAATTAATCCCATGGGTAAGGATTAAACCACTGTGGTTTCCCTATACTCGTTTTTTTTGGACAGTATAGTACAGTACAGTACATATATTAGCCTTGGAGTTGACCTTCTCTTTTTCCATACGATCATACGAAACGATAAACAGGGGCATGCTATGGCCGCTGCAAAAGTCCAAGCCATGGGGGATTGCCCTAGTAGCCTTCATTAATTTCCTTGGCTTTAGGCTTTTCCTACCACGAAATTTCATGCTGCTGCTACAAGCTCAAGTTCGCTCAAGAAAAAGGTTCTGTTCGCCTCCTTTGTCCCTTAGAATGTTAGAAAAGAGCGAAGGCCGAGGCCGTTTTACGGGTTTGACCACGCACACGTTACGCACTGTGTGGTTATGACGGGTGTCAAACTGACGCACGTAACTTCCCAAATCCCTATTTGCCAAGGTAAAGTTGGTAAAAGGCTCATTTGCCCGTAACCTTGTTTGGGAATCATCGTTTGGGCAATAGCCCTCCAAAACTACTTGTATTATAAAGACAGTAAAGGCTTCTTATAATCGACATTAATCTTAGGATAACGATTCATAATTGTCTGAAGCACCGTTCACGACGTGTAAGTTCATTTTTATAAATGGTTTATAAATTTTGGAGCGTGACGTAACTAATGTGCCACGACGTATCAAGCTTGTTACCATGGTTACTGTATATTAGCTCACAGTAAACAAGCTTTGGGGTAACCGTAAGGACACCCGACGTTACGTCGCTAAACCACGTGGTCTTATTTTGTGAACTTTCTTTCTTTAACAGCTTACTTACTATTTCGCATATGACGATACATAAAACTGGAAACAAGATTCTGTGTGCTACATTTTAAAAACAAATTTGTTGTTTGGTGGCTATTGTCCCTTAAGGAATTGTAAGGCCATGACAGTAACCATGGCTCCTCGCTCTTCACTACAATTTATCAGGAAGTGTCTTTCTTATTGGGAATCCAATCAAAATTCATTAAAATATCCATTACTGTGTCCTAATACCTTGGGGATAGATCCAGTATACAAAGGTTTTTACTTTTATATAATTAGGGGGAGCTACATTTGGAATTTGGTTGCAACGCATTCCTACTCAACTTTACTTCACGACCCAAATTCTATAGTGTCCGAATCGATTTCTTTGAATTCGTACTGTCCACGCCCATCCATTTGAAGATAATACTAAAAACCAAACAAAAGTTTGTACATTTTTTCCCAAGAGAATTCTGTAACGTTCTTACTTCGTGATGTTTCCATAACGATCGACGATGGCTGACGGTAAATAAAGTGATGCCAACTTCTCGGCAATACTGGTACATCTGACCTTCGACGTCCACACTCACAGCAGACGTGCATTCATCCAAAATTGCAAATTGCGGCTGATGATAAAACAGCCGGGCCATCTATAAAGCAAAAACACTTAATGAATAGCTCTTCTTTATGAATTTTCATTTCTGTTTTCGTTTGTTCTGTTACTCACAGCGATTCTTTGCTTCTCGCCACCACTCAAAACATCCATCCAATCAGCAACTGCATCCCAACTGCCATCTCGTTGCGAAATGTACATCAATTGGACTAAAGACAGCAACCGGTCCAAATCTGAATCCTTGCGCCCTTTAGAGAGCATGTCGGCATGAGAGTCCGGGTAAATCACTTGATCTCGCAGGGTTCCCAACGTCATATAGGGTCTTTGCGGAATATAAAATAGTTTGCCTAAGCCAGGTTTGGTCAAAGTCCCGCCAAAGGTAGGCCAAAGCTATTGAGAAATGTTAAAGGCGAAACTTTTGTAGGAATTATATCGGTAAGTATGACAAAATTGTCACTTTACCTCGCCCAGAACCCTAAAAAGGGAGGATTTGCCACAACCATTGGGCCCACAGACGAGAACATTCATTCCGGATTGTACTTGAAAGGACAAACTTTCAATCAAGACGTCTCCATTGGGCGTAACCAAGGGTACTTGGTCAAACTTGATAATGTTGTCTTGCGTAATAATGCGGCCCGCACCTGGGATCAAGGCGATACGAGGAACAGCGGGTTTTGCAACTTGATCTTGGCTTTGACCTTGAATCATGGTACGTTCATAGTGGCCTTCCTGTAAGTCTTTCAACACCTACCGACCAAAATAACTACGTACTTTAAAACCAGTCGTAGGTAAAAAGGTAGAGAAAGGTAAACTCACCTTAATAAGTTCGGTCACACGAGCAGTAAAGCCGGCTAAACGAGTCAACTCTCTGCCAGCTAAAACAACACGACCAATGGCCTCGGCCAGCTTCACCAACATACGTCCACTTTTATAGTAATCCTAAGTAGAAGGAGTTAACAGAGCTGAAGCAAATAACGAAAAGACTATTGTTTTGTAAAAAAAAAAAACATGTTCCATTGTAGACCTATCCCAAATACGATTTAAGATTTATAATAACTATTATCATTCATAATTATAATTGTAATTACAATACAAAATATCTATTGTTATTGTATTAATTATCTTATAATTGACATTATTATATTTATTATTATTATAACAATAACAAAAATATTACAACTTTTAATAACGGTTTTTACTTCCAAACGTTGACTTTGAGTCGCCTTGGACAAATGATGGACACTGCTAAAGAAGGGTCGGCTCACAACCATGTAACCGACCACTGTGGCCAAGTATTTGGCGATAATATTATCCATGAAGCCCATGGCGAATCTGAATTCCAAGAAGCTTCGCAAATGATTCACCTAGAATAATCCCCCAAAATTAGATTTTCCTTCATAGGTATTCTTTTTAATTATTATTATTATTAGTAGTATTTTTGTACCAATTTTCTGAAAGCTGTCAAAACAGTAATCTTCTCACGCTTGTTTCCTTGGTAAAACGCCACTTCTTCAGCGTTGGTGATTAACCTAGAGTTGACATAACGGAACTCGCCTTCCAACTTTTGCTCAGTGACAGTCATTCGACTAACAGGACGGCGTAAGCGGGTCAAGACCATGCCACAAATTAGCAAATATAGCATCATAACTCCAGGGCCCTGCAGGTAAAGAGACAAGTGTAAAATATATATAAGTAACATGACGTTTGTAGTGAAAACAAATTCCATCCTGACCGCCTTACCTGACCGCCAATCGCGACAGTCAAACGTTGAACGTAGATGGCAATGTCGAGCAAAGGTTTGCTCAGGTTGGAATAAAGTTCAGTCAAACTTGTACAAAAGCGTTCCACGTCGGTTGTAAGTAGTTGATCCGGGTTGGAAATGCGAGTATCCAAATTACTCATTTTGTAGTACGTGAACCCTCTAACAATTGAGTACAGCACATACATGTGGTGATAATTTAGAAGGATTATAAAAGTTTTTTTTGCCGTTTACTTGAGGTATTCCTCGTAAAGATGATGCGTTAAACGCGTACGAAACCGTAATTTCAATTCATCTAATCCGTATTTTAATAAATTATTCACAATGGATATCAAAGGCATGGCAGTCGCAAAGTCGCCCAAATGCTTTTTAAATGATTTGCTGTTTCTGCCGATAATTGCACTTGAAAGAGATAAATAATTTTGAGTTATAGTTATAGAAGGAAACATGGAACACATTTTTACCTTTCAATCAGAGTACCATTCTGTATCATCCAGATATCACACATAGATCTTACAATCAAGGAACCAGCGACCAAAGTCAAGTAAAAGACCTCCGGTGTGAAAAGGCCAGGTACGAGAATCCGTAAAATGCGCCAAACTCGCTTAGCAAAAACTCCATCGACTTGAATTCTGCCATGACTCTCTCCTTTTCTCTAAAATTTCAAATTAAAATGAATTGACTCAGCTTAAACCCTTGACTCTTGCTGACTCTTAACCTCTGTGATAACGTAGGAAGCCCCCTCCTCGTTTGTACTCCTAAAAAAATTGAAAAACCCATTGCATTGAATTATAAATTAAACAAAATTACAAGCTCCTTTAACGAACTTCTGTGAACGAGTTGCTAATTAAAATTCGATTTAATTTGGGGATGGATATGGATTCTCTCCATACGGTATAATTATACTATAAGTAAAAGTATAGTATGTATACCTTTTGCCCCTGGAACGGCTTTTGTGATGTGCAAACCAAAGTAAAGCGACAACTGAACCTGCAGTTAACGTCACACGATTGCGAATTAGAGTATTTGCCAAGGTTCGATTTCCCAATACTTTGCTCAGTACCGGGGCCATTTCAATTGTTAAAGATTTTTAAGTTCTAGTAAAGGACAACTACAACTCCCGTTACAAGCTCAGGTTGGAGCTGAATTGTCGCCTCTGGTGGACGTTCCGGAAGCTCTAGACTAACTTCTTGACCCGAGAACATTGAAGCACCTCGGCGGATTTTCCCTAAAGCCAAACCTGCTTTGCAAGTCATTTTCTGTTGTCTTGAAATTTCAATGGTCTGATGTACTCTTATTTTTTCTTTTTAGTTTCGTCTTGCACTGGCGCAATAATACAAATTGAAAAGTACCCAACAAGTGGTGCTAATGACCGTGACCTTATGGTTCAGAATAACCTTAATTATTGCTGCTCAAGTTTACTTCGTTCTAGAGTTCTCTTTTACATAATAGTACTGTATTTTATGGTACAATTTAGAAGGTAATGATCAATAAACAGAATGATCAACAAAATCTGTATTTTATCTTCAAATCTCTTTACACCATCTTTAAAACTTTTTCAGCGGGACAATTCAACAGCAAACTTCAGCTAGACTTCCAACGAAAGTTTGCTGCTGTCGGTCTTGAGATGCTTCCGGCACGCTGCGACTTCCGCAAAAGCTGTTAGAAACGGATAGCATGACTATCCCTAAATTTCTAGCGGCAACTGTAATGTACGAACCTTACATTTAGCACAGTGAGGACATTGGTCGCAAACCGAAATGCCTGTTACGGTGAGCATCTAAAGTTCTTTGGTCTCCAAAAGATTTCCCACATACATCACAACTAAACGATTTTTCCCCAGTATGCGTTTTCATATGCCGAAGATAATCCCCTACAACAATTTTTTTTAGCCATTATGATGCATCTCTAAATGGCAGAAATGTAAGTACTTTACCAAGGCTAATTAATTATATTCCATGTTTAAATAACAATATTTTTGTAGTACCTTTTACTAGAAAGGACGCTGTGCAGTGGCAATGGTAGCGACGAACACCCTTATGCCTCAGAAGATGCATTCGAAGTTGGGATTTTTGACGGAAAGCTTTCCCGCATTCTTCACATAAATGTTCTTTGATATTTAAATGACAAGCTATATGAGAAGCGAGAACACTTTGATAGCTAAAACGCATGTCGCAGTGTGCGCATTGGAAGGGTCTTTCACCCGTGTGCTGTCTCTGGTGAACAATTAAGGACTTTTTCTCGGAAAACCGTCCATTGCAAATATCACACTCAAAAGGCTTAATGCCATCATGCGATCTGACATGCCGGTTTAGGTTTCCAACGGTGGTAAATCTGGATGAACATTTGGGACAAGGAAAAGGCTTTTCGCCTGTGTGAGTTCTCAGGTGACAAACCAAATACGCCCTCGTCCGGAAGCTCGTTTCACATTCTGGAC
Organism: Lepidurus apus apus; assembly: GCA_022832285.1. Lineage (NCBI taxonomy): Eukaryota > Metazoa > Arthropoda > Branchiopoda > Notostraca > Triopsidae > Lepidurus > Lepidurus apus. Next base: position 10,878 of record JAGJRO010000384.1, on the reverse strand, counting down.
ACTTGTATCGTTTCACGGAATCTTCTTGACTGACGTTAACGGCATCTTGTGCCACAGAAGTCTTTGTAAGTTCCTGTTCCTTGTTTTCTTTCTCATGCAAACTTTGCAAGATGTTCTTTTCGCTTTCTGGGGAGGTAGTAACCACCATCGCTTCATTACAGGGTGAGTTGGAATTACAGGGAAAGTCATCGGCGTCTAGGTCTTGGACATCGTCGCACGGTATATCCAAAAAGCTTGCCAGACTGTTTGGACAATTTCTTTCAGGTTCTGGAGGAACTTGAATAGGACTAGGAGACTGTTGGACAGCTTGTAAAGAGGCTGGGTAACTTTCGTCAGTCAGTAGACTCCGTAATGCGCTTCGGGGTGAATCAGGGATTTTAGCAGCGTGTTCTTTGATCTTGGTTTTCATGGGACTCTGAGGCTCGGCTATTGAACGGCTAAGCGTCTGGTCTGGGTATATAGAAAGCGGCTCAATCGAGTCCTAAACAGATAGTAGTGTAACAGTCAAATGTTCAGATACTACGCAAAGTAAGTACGAGATTTCAAGTTTGTTACCCTATCGTGCTCATATTGTGGTAACTGAGCTGCAACGGCACTCAGATCAGCAGCGTAACTATTAACAATCTCTTGTAGCTTCTCAGAGGTTATATTCCATAGTCGGACAGCTTCCAGTTTATCTTCTGCCGCCATCAACGGAACCATTCCAATGGCATCTTGGATCTAAAATGTTCAAATGGGTGCTTACAGACTTAATTACTTATCTTTTATGAACAAAAAATACCTTTTCTCGGAAAGTAATTAGTGAAAGCCGCACACTAATATTCATTTCTAGCACCTTGCGAATAAAAAAACACGCTTATTTTCGCTCTCTGAAACCATAACATACACTTTTACGGTAAATTCTTACGCGGGGGGTGTGGATATATACATAACATGGGCAGTGCAATGCTGTGATTGGCTGATGTTGAAAATTGACTTTTGGAATGACTTTACGTATCAGTATAAACCGTTTTCGTTAGATGGCGAAGGAGTAAAGTGCACAGCAAAATACATAAAAATGGCGGCATCGTTGGAAAGCTACATAAATCGTATCCTTTTGTATAGAATTTAGCGATTTCTTTGCTACCTTTTACATGTGTAGGCTATTTTTTTATTGTCATAGAATTGCATTATGTCGTCCTTAACTATGTTTGATATTAGATACCGTATCGGTAATTACAACTGATGGCAGAAACTTTATCGTAAGTTGAGTTAGAAAAACATCAATTTCATTTTACGCTTATCTAAGAATGTCGATTGGCCGTACATTATTTTAGGGTACATTGAAGGGATTTGACCAGACTATTAACATCATCATCGACGACAGCCATGAGAGGGTTTACAGCCAAAACCAAGGCGTGGAGCAGGTTGTCCTGGGATTGCATATAATCAGAGGAGACAACGTGTAAGACTTCCTAAAGAAGAAGTGGGAATGTAGTTTTTAAGGGCCAAATATTACTTTTGCTAATAATGAATCATTTCTTATCGTACTACCTCAATCTAGCGTACTGGTTGGTGAAATCGACGAGGACGTGGACTCTAGAATAAACTTGCAAGAACTTCGCGTAGATCCGCTCCCTCAGCTCCAACACTGATGAAAATTGTTAACACTACTTTCCAATATATCCCCAAAAAATCACGAAATCGAAGCACTTTATATTTCTTTCTTATCGTACATAATTACAAGTTGGTTTACAGGCCCGTTTCGACATCGGCAGCCAAAGATGTCGTTAAACCTATTCTTGTATTACCGCGATGCTGTCTTAAGATATCCTCCCTGAGCGACAATTCTTCCAGGATAGAATTGCAGGTAATACGATCCTCCGGTACCACGATCTACGTGACGTTTCCAGTATACGTTAGAATAATCCAAGCATGTACCATAGTTTGTTTTCAGGACATGTAGTGTACCTGGTTCTCGTCATTGTCTTCATCAGCGCCATCCTCAATCTGATACAACAGAGCATCGTTTTCATAGGTTGGTAAATAGTAAAGGGGTTGGTCCCATACACTCGCATCTGGAGGGTTTAGATGTTCGGCGTCTTTCATGTGTAGTAGCATATTTTCCTTGTCCGTGAACTTTTCGTCGCAGTAAATGCAACACAATTGATGAATTCGCCTCCGTATGTAATTAATGAGCTTAATCTAATGATAAAAATTAATGTACTAACCCTAATCTAATTTTTGTAAGAATTTGTTGGTGTCATACTGATCAGATATTGGCTGGAAAGCAAAATAAACACACCTGTCTGTAGAAAGAAAGAGTCAAGCGATCTCGAATGGCAGGGAAGTTGAAACTATGTTCTTGTTGCATGTGTTCCATCAAGGCTTTTGTCACCTGAGACGTCCAATCGCAAAACAGGCAAACTGCTCCAGCCTCTTGCCCTTTCCAATCATTCCAGTCCTCGTCGTCGCTCTCGAATTTGCGCTTGTGTTCTGCATCATCCCATTCTTGCTGCACAAAGTTAATAAATTTTCGCTTTACCTATTAACAGACATCACTATACCTGTACTTCCACCCAGCTTTTGCCCAATTCCAAATAATTGACAACGTAAAATTTGTCGTATTCTTTGTTATCAGGATTGATCTTCTTATGCTGCTTTTTCCGCATATGTTCTTTTAAAACCGTTCTGTCTTTAAACGTTCTTTCGCAGTATAAGCACAACAGTCTTTATAAATTAGCCCACGAAAGATATAAATAAATAAGTATTAAAATAAATGTCATGTAATAATAAAAATAAAAATTAAATATTATTACTTTTGAAGCTTGCAGTCAAGCAAGTCAAGAAAATCGGCACAAAAGACGATATTATCGGGTTGTCCCACGCTAAAGTTGTGATCAAACGCCATATGATCAAACAAAACTGAGCGGTTGCCTTGGAAATGCTGCCTACAGAAAAGGCATTCCCTGGAGAAACTATTATCTTGTCTTTCTCTGTCCTGTTCTTGCAAAACTACTTCCTAACATCAGCAAATGGTTAGGATAAAACCTCCAATGTCATAGTAATTCCTACTAATCGTTCTTGCTGCAATTTAATTCGCAAAACTTTATCCTCAGGCAATGCATCTGTTAGCATAAAGTATTCTTCACTTGGTCCAGTATCTGAAGGTAGTGAATTGGTTCGCATCACAAAGCAAAACTCAGTCAGAGGTCCGGTTTTGAATCTTTCTTTCCAATGCTTGACATACCTAAATATTTTAAGTATTTTCCCAATGTTTTCGTATATAATTTCGAATTTAACTGGTTACTTTGACACATCAGCCACAAGCTTAATGTCTGCTATGACCAATTTATGACTAAGCAGCAAATGGGCCAACAGGACTTCCTGTTCTCTGGGTAATACGAAATCCCGAGTGCATAATAAGCAAACTGTTGTGCTTTCCAATCTGGGTTGGTTATCGTCAGTTTTGACCTTTTCCTCAGTAAAAGTAGGAAGCGTCAGGGGTTCCAGAATAGGCGCTTCCATGACCTAAGACTAAGAGGGATTCACTTTAAAAAAAACTCCGAGAAAGTTTGTGTCGTATAATTCGATTTTTACCTGGAATAACACTGTTTTAGCGAAGGCTTGTGGCTTTAGTTAGACGCTTTGAAGGATCGTAAAGGCATTTACAACACGACTCTTAACCACGGCTGACATGTCAGTCAAACTGGCTTTGATAGCAGCTGTTTTTTAAGCTATTTCTCTGCTTCGGAGTGCGTCAAGGCAAATGTAAACTAGCTTCAATTTCAACCAGAAGCATTGGCTATCACGACCCTTTCTGTTTACATCTAAAAGCAGCAACTTGCATAAAAGCGGGTTCAGCCATGTTAGGAGGGTCGTCCAGCGATCCGCAGCAAAGCATACAAGCCTTCTTTCGCCCCAGGCGGGGCATTTTAGGTTACGTTAAGTTAGGATAGGTTAAGTTAGGTTAGGTTAAGTTTGGTTAAGTTAAGTTAGGACGCTTATGCGTCTACTGCTTTTAGACGCCTCCTACAACATGGCTAAACCCGCTTATGCGGTTTGCTGCTTTTAGGATACCTCCAACATGCCTCAACCCGTTTTTATGCGAGTTGCTGCTTTTAGATGTAAACAGAAAGGGTCATGCTAGCCCGACGTTCAACCAGAGAGACTAGTAATTGAAGAATTCCACGACGTTAAGCTAGCATGACCCTTTCGGTTTACATCTAAAAGCAGCAACTCGCATAAAAACGGGTTCAGGCATATAGTAGGAGTGTCTTAAAAGTAGCAAACCGCCTAAGCGGGTTCAGCCATGTTGTAGGAGGTGTCTAAATGCAGCAAACGCATAAGCGTCCTAACCTAACTTAACCTAACTTAAGCTAACCTAACTTAACCTAACCAACCTAACCTAACCTAATTTAACCTAACCTAACCAACCTAATCTAACCTAACTTAGCCTAACCCAACCAATCTAACTTAAGGTATCCTAAATGTAACGTAACCTAAAATGCCCAGTCTGGGGCGAAATAAGGCTGGTATGGTTTGCTGCGGATCGCTGGGCGACCCTCTAACATGGCTGAACTCGCTTTTATGCGAGTTGCTGCTTTTAGATGTAAACAGAAAGGGTCGTGATAGCCAGTGCTAATTCCACGATCCGATATCTCAAGAAGTAAACCTCAGTGTTTGTATTGGTACCACCTTGGCGCTACTTGTTCCCTCCAAAGTGCACTGGAAATAATAAAAATAATGAAAATTAATTGAAATCAAATATATCGACTATAAAATATATTGACCTGACCTAACCTAACCTTACCTAACCTACCTAACCGGACCGGATTTCATACATTCCAAATCGACAGTATGTGCGCGGTGGACAAGGATGCACGCGGTCTAAAGCCGGTTCCGCAATCCCAAATGAACGACACAAGAATTGCCTTCGGTGAGTATCGAACACCCTCCCTCCAAAGTGCAACTCTCCTGGGAGCTCATGAAAGCTCCCGTGAAGGAGTACCCATTTCAGTTTTTCCAGGGTCATATGATATATAGCACCAGTGGTGTAGCGGGTAAAGGCGCATCTTTTCACTGTCTTTTTCATCTTCAAAATCATTCAGATTGGTGGTCTAAGGTCATAAGCCATAGACCACTCTTTTCAGATTGGTGGTCTAACAGGGTCTAAGTGGCTTATGAGTGGACTATGGCTGGCTCAGTAGCTAATTGACCCACAATGGACATTTTTTGCTGTTAGCTATGGATATTACGCAAAAAGAAAGGGGGCTGGACCATACGAAATGGGGGTTGACCAATTGACCAAGTCACCACCATAAGATTTTCGACGCACACGCTTCTTTTTACTCCGAATCAAAATATACGCAATACCAAGTCAGTCATTGTTTTCCACGAAAATAACTCGAGAGTGTTTACAAGGACGGATTGTTTACAATAAATATATATCCCTCCCTTTCTAATTTCGCCATGGCGTGTTAATTACTTAGTCCCCGCCTAGCCTCCTAGCTGACGACCGATAGTCATGTTGGGATCTAAGGTCATAAGTCACTGATATCAAGTTCCAGAAGGATCTGAATAAAAAAGCTGACCCTGCCAATATACTTCGATAGCAGTTAATCGCTAAAGGCAATGTTTTTATTTCCATTATTCATGAGAGTTTACGTTTAGAATAGGGTTGTTTGCAAAGCTGACGGTTGGGAATGCTACAAACCGTTTTATTTGGTATGACGCGTCCGAGCAACGCGTCCAACACTCGTCCTAAATAAAACGACTTTAGCGCCTGACGCGGACTTTTTTCACTGACGCGGTAGGACGCGACCATAGCAAATAAAACGCAGCTCAGCGGATGGTTCTCGACTACGAAGCCGACCCGAAACTTGCCCAAAGGCTCTTAGGCGCGGGTCTCCGGCCCGGCAGGACGGCGATCGCGCAAAGAAAAGTCATTTTTTTGCGACTGAGTTTGTAAATTAACCAAATCACCTACGGACTTGTTTGAGCCTCAAAATAAAGATCAAAGTACCGCCCCTATGAGACCAGGGATCGATTTTGAATACGCTCATAGGTAAAGGCGCTAAGCCTCCGGCCAACTGTCCTCCCGTGTTATAAGGATAGGAAAATTTGGAGTGAAGGGGCGGAGCTTAAACCGCTAAGTAATTAATTACTCGGTTAATATGCATAATTGACATAGGGGTTCTTCAGCCAGAACATGTAACTTGGTCTCTCCTATAACATATATTTTTTCATTTTGAAACCTTACTCCCCCTGTAAAAGACTTAAGGACCTGGCCTCCTAGTGTCGAGTACACTTGAGTTCTTATGTCAAATCGTCTTTCTGTCCACTTCCCATGGGAAGAAGTCGTTCAACCAGTAAGCAATTTCGCCCGTGAGCCCTTCTCCAAGGCTTGGGCGTATGGCTACCCTTCACCGCCTCCCAGCGCTGGAGCTAAACGCTTACCAATTTCAAACGGTCGTACTTATTTTAGCAAAAAAAATTTTCATACAAGAAACAACGAAACTTTTTCTGAACAATCTATTGTACATCACGATCATGCTGCACTGTTTTGATGCAACCATTCACAACCAGTTTAACCAAAATGAATCCCACAAAAATCCAAGTTTAGTGCCCCGTTAGAAAACGACAAAACTACACTTTTTTCTTCAGAAAGGCTTGGGTAGTACACTTGAAAGCAATTTAAACACAAACCAAGATGAAAAAAAGATCCTAACGACAAAACCACACCATTCTAACCTTAGCAAGAACACTGTCAACAATTTTTTTCTTCTTTGCCACCCTAAGCCGTTCTAACTCATTTTACCCACCAAGGCACTGGAAGTGTCCAACTAAAAACGACAGATTTGAATTACTCAAGAAACCACGACAAGCCAGATCCTCCACCTGCAAAAGTATCCTCTTTCGTTTTTTTTAACAGCAGACACGACTAAATAACTTAACACGAAATAAGGCGAAGGGGAAGTGAGAGAGAGAGACAGAGAAAGATAGGCTAAAACTTTCGCTTGTATATATAAAATACTGGCTCTGCTATTTTTTGCCGTTGACTATGAAATTCTTTTAAAGGTTGCGAAGTTAAGCATCAATGATTGCTGCGGCAGCAACCACCTCCTCCGCGTCAGGAACTGGACAACTACCGGCCGTAAGCCGGTGCATGGCCAAGTTGGTCATTCCATGATAGTGGACACATGCTCCTGCCACGACCAGCACGTGAAAAATTTGATGGCTATGGAACTATAATAACAAAACAAAGAACGAGAGTTAAAAAACATTTTTTTTATGGAACAAGCAAGGAAATGAGGGGGAAAAAATAGAATAATGTTCTACCCAAATGTCGAATTTGCCAGGGAAAAATCGTTCGGGCACACGATTCGCGTACAAAACCGCCCCCAAGATATATAAAAAGCCCATGAGAATTACCCAACCCAATGTTTCCTGTGACACAGGGTTGATCCAACCTTCCGCCATTGCGTAATGCACCGAGGGAAACACGCCACTGAGTCCAAACGCAATAAAAACTCCTAATAAAAGTAATCAACCCCATATTAATCAACAGAAACACAACAGTAATGCATTCAATACACATAATCTATAGTAACAATTCATAATTATTAAAAAGGGAACAAGGTTTTAGATGTTGGAAGGGATTGAAGTAAAGCGACCCGCAGTGACTGACCGCCGTGACAGTGTGACAAGCCAAATCGCCAGCCTGTACCGTGCGGTCCCATCTTTAGTTCAGAGAAGGCTTTCTACTCGCTACGCACCGAAACTTGCCATTTTGCCTGGCAAGACGGGACTCGTAGCCGTTCGAATAATAACAGGAACAAGAAAATGCTGATCTGACAGGACCTTGCGATCCCTGCTGTGTCTTACTTTGATCTATATTTTTTCCAGCGAATGGGATATATATTAGTCCACTTCGTTCCTTACTTCTCACATTTTAATGGCGCTTGTGGAGTTTACCCCCCACGTGCTAAATACTAACCCGCGAATGGACAGTATGCGTGCCATTCATAGTGCAGAGCTTTTCGCGCGTGACTCCGTATAATGTATTTCGTAGAGGGTTAGGTGGCTTGGCGTTGATTGACTTATTGTGAAATAAAAAAGAAAGTGTTATTTTAGTTTTTTGTCAGCACCCTATGAGTGGTTCGCATGCTATGAACCGCGATTGAGGTACGAAACGTGCTCGAAACCCGCTATAATATGCAGGTCCCTGGGTTAGTATTTAGCACGTAGGGGGTAAACTCCACAAGCGCCATTTTCACCGAGATAAATAGCTTTTGAAAAAATGAATTAAACAAAAATTACCTGCTCTGAGAGGTCGGAATTCTGGTTCGCCGAATTTGTCCCACAGGGATACGACGATAGCGCTAATGCCCAGAACGATGACGACAGTTAGGTATATGATCTTTGGCTGCAAATCACAGTAGAAGCCGTAATAGGTCCAGGGCACGAAAGACCCCATAATGAGCATGGCAATACCAACGTAGTCCAGTTTGGAAAAGAGCTTGAGCACAGTTTCTGAATGGCAATGTACGGTATGGAAAGTAAACGAAAAGCCCAGGCAGAGAATGGCGCCAGCGAAAAATGACGCAAACACCCAACGTTCCTCGAAAGGCAGATCTGGTTGGGCCACCAGTACATAAATGGCCAAAAACGTGAAGAAAGCACAGCCTATACGGAAAGAAAAAGAAAAATCCCAATTAAAATCCTGACAAAATCCCGAGATTATCTTTACGTTCTACATGCTTATAAGTTCTAAATGCTTTGTACTCTTAACTCTTTAAATTATTTACGATTTTATTAGAAAACAAAATTGAGACTTTACTCCAGATTTACCTGGCTAAAAAACAAAAACTTGGGAGAATATCGTAAAACGCACCTAGCATATGGGTCCAAATGTTGCCAGTCTCAGTATGAATCCTGAATATGCTTTTAAAACAGGCAGTGAATGATGGCAAGGGTGGGCGATGTCCCCGGTGTAAGAAATCGTTGTCTTGGAGCCATTTGGGTAACGCATGGAAATTGCAAACCTTCCAGGAAGCTACCAGTACTTTTCGCACGAATTCTTCTGCCTGTTCGGCTGCTTGAGCAGCCATGGCACCAGCAGACGCGGCAGTTGCTCCTGCTGAAGCTGCCAATTCATCTAGGCCAAGTTCCCCCACAAATTTCTCCAGTTCCTCTTTTGCTAAGTGGGCCATATTCAATCCTTCCTCCAACTACAAGACCGAGACACGAGAAAGAACTTAAAAGCAACCCGCTTCCTTAGAGAAACTTTACCATTTTCTTAGCCGAGTCTATAGGAAGTGAAGGGGTGGCACAGTCCACCAATTCCTTGACCACAGACATATCCCAACCTTTAAGAGAGGCCTGATCTGTTTCGTCTGCCTGATCAGCATCTTCTCCACAAGTTTGGTCCGTTTCAGCTGATTCTTTGACATCACAAGGCTCTTTTCCTGCTTCGAAAGTAATATTTGAATGGTCAGCAAGCTGACCGTCTTGTAACTGGTCCAAGTTCTGAGGTTTTCTCCGACGAATGCCTCGCACTGCTGCTTCTACTTCCATGTCTTCAGCAAATAGTAAGCCTAGATAGAATGTAAAAAATATACGAGCTATTAAAACATGAAAACAGAACACACGACATCGTTTCCTGCTCTTAGCGTTAACGAGTCTGTCTTGCAATTCCAATTGAAAAAAAAACTTGTGTAAGACAAAGAGAAACACTAAGACTACGAACAAACGCAGTTTCAAAAGTCTCAGAAATAAAGGGTCTGCAAACAAGCATAAGTCATGACAATACATGTAGTTAAACCGTCCTAAAGAACACATTAAGGTTGCTTTGAAAATATTACTTTACCTCCGTTTTTGAATGAAAAACAAATGCAACAAAGAACTCGAAAACAAATGTATTTCCGCCTCACACGCCACTAAACCTCGACTCGTCTGCGTCAGTTGACGAACTGGCGGGCGAATGGCAACCATGCATGGCTACTTGCTAGTTGCAACAGTTAAGAAAGGGCTTGTGACGTCACTGGGCTTATGGAGTTTCAGGAACTTTGGAACCGGGTGGTAGATAACCTTCAGAGCACAACCCCGATCAATGCCAAACCAACTCCCATTATCTGATTCAAGCGACCTTCGAACAAGTAGAACTGTCCATTAGAAAATACAAAAAGAAAATCCCCGAAACTAATTAAAGTGAAAACCTTTAATCAACGCGTCCTTTAGCAATTTCGACCTCAAACATGCGGTTCCCAAGTCCCAATGCCTGAAACCGAAATTCAAGACTGGACTCAAAGTCCGTTTTTTGCATATCCACATAACTATATCTATTCCAGAAGTTCCAGACAAGATAAATAGTTTTTGTTCTTGTGACTTTGAAGCGAAATCCCTCCACGTTGTCGTCTTGCCGTTCCTTTCAACGGAACTATAGTAACGCGGCAAAGCTTTCTAATGCAGCTTTGCTGACACGTGCCGGCGAATCACGTGCACCAAAAAAAAAAATACAAAAAAGCGCTTGAGCGGATATTTAGTAAACAGCGACTGCTGAACAGCGAAGAACGACAGGTTTTGCGTAATCAAAGCCAGACGTTTCGTCCAATCAGTTCCGGACCAATGGGTGAATAACGTGGCTAACAAAATGGGTCTCCTCAAAAGTTTTATCGTCTACCAAGGGATTTCAGCCGGCACTGTAATCAGGGTTTAGATTTTAGATTAATTAAACTAAATTGAACTGACGATTAAAAATTATAAGCAACAGATGATGTTCGTGATATAGAAGGGAACTCATACCGTTACTTCAGTTATATAATTTTTAGTACTTTAAACACAGTTACATAAGGAAGTATACCTTTTCCAATGTCCCGGAACTTATTTTTTCCTGGA
>JAGJRO010000376.1:0-38474 GCA_022832285.1 Lepidurus apus apus | reverse complement strand
TTGGTTGCTGCGTTCTCAGGATATATGGGTCTGTCGCCAATGCCATCTTTTGACGGAAAATAGTCAACTACTTGAAGTATACCGTGGCCTTAATGCAAAAGAAATGGGCAATTTTATAGTGAAGAGTTTGGCTGTCATTATAATAGATGATCAATATACCCTATAAAAGCGAACCAGTAGTCATTTTACACTTGTTTTTTAGTAGCATAGGCGAGGAATGCCTATTCCTGTCTTGGACAACTTTTGGAGCTTGTATAGTTAATGTAATGCTCCGTATACCTTAACTTATTGATGCGAAACAGTGACAGGTGGCACTGATGTTTGTTATTGTTTTGCAAAAGTCTTGCGTAAGAAAGTAAAAAAAGAAACATAGCTAATTGCAGGTACAGTTTCTATAAACAAACTCTCTAAATCCACCAAATTTTCCCTTTTTTAAAGAACACGCGTCTTTATCCTTTTTTTTTTTACTTTTTAAGGCTCCCGTATACCTTGCTTATTAGTACGTAACAGTCAGAGTTGATGTTTGTTATTGTTTTGGGAAAACGTTGGGTAAGAAATAGGTAATTACCAGCAAAGTTTATGCGCTTGTTTTGCTTCTGAAAAGTATAATTCGTGGATTGGTTGTGCACTAGTTGTATGTATGCTCAAGCTTACTGTCAAAAAATTTTTCATTAAATATTCTGTTTTTAATTTAAAGTTGTTCCGAAAATCCCCATGCTAACGACTGCACCGAGCTAAGGCAAACGGCAGCCTTAAAGTAACCATTGAAACAGCTTTCTAATTAGCAAATAATAAAAAATTCAATACATGTATTCGGAAATTTTCAATATTTCTTGTATTACAATCTTATTACAAGTTTTTCAGTTCAGCTATGTGCTTTTTGTATCAAATACTACCAGGTATTTGCTCCTGAAAATTCCGGATCCGCAAATGTTGATAGTAGACACATGTCGATGTGTCTCTGACGGCATGTTGTGAATTTCTCCGAGCTGTGTTCCGATCAAATCCCTTAGAACCAAGCGACTTTTCTTTGATGCATTCCAAGGCTCCAATCAACCAGATTAGTTGTTTCTTAAGAATAGCAGTAGCTTCTATCGTATCTCGATCGAGGAGAACAAAAGGTATCCTGCGGTTGTCCGTGGTCCGGGACATTAAAGTTAATAAGGTGTTGGCGATTGCTTTATCATCCTAGTGATTAGCAAAACCCTTTGGTAAAATCTTTGGAAAAATCCCTCTAGGGACTTCAGCATCACAAGAATAGAACACAAGTTTGAGGGACCTTTCGCTGAAGCCACCCCCAAAAGAAAAAACGAAAAAAAACGTGTCAGGAGTCGCTTCGAGGTCGATGTTTGACAGCATTTTAAAGCGCCAACAACCTAGTTTTTTATGCCAAACCTAGTCTATAACATATCTAAAACTTTTTCTGCACGATAAGCTCAGACTTTTTGAGCAATTTGGTGTAATTTATGCCTTGGCTGCGCAACTTGATTAAAAGAAATTAACCGTACGGTTTTTTGGCGGTTACTGTCTAAGACTGAGGGGATCTCTCCTTCGCGTTCTGGTACTTAATGGAGTGGCGAAGGCATGTTTTATGGCAATCTTTTGACTTTAGCTGCAGAGGTTCGATAAAAGTAATTTAAAGAACTTTGGTGAAAATCTTTTTCGGTTCGGTTAGTGCGCTATATGCTGTATGGAACCATTGGCACTCCTGCGGTAAGATACCTTCAAGTTGAAGTGGTGAAAAGAAGAGGATTCTCTTTTCATTTGATTGATCATTAGCGCCGCAGTTATACCTTTCAGTGTCGCTGGAGCTAATCTGATAAGCGTTACTTTATCACCTTGGGGGCCACGCATAGTTAACGTTCGTAGAAATCCTGGGGAGCTCTAAACCGTTTCAACAAAAAGAAGAAAAAAAACATGCTATGATCGTTTGATCCGGAGAACGTTTTGCAGTCAGATTTTAGAAACTTGGATGATGTGTTATTATTATTTTATTTTCTAAAGCCGTTAAAAAAGAAAACGTTGCGGCGGTTTATGTAACGCTAAGGAGAGTTCGATGCATTCGATTTGTCATTTACGATAATCGAGTGCCCAAGTGGAATTTCTGTTGGCCTCGCTAACAAACAAAGGGGGTGAATCTCATCGTTTCCGTTCTCTAGACGCGTTAACGAGACATTTACGACGCTTTGGGGCTTTGAGGGAAGTCGAAGCCGCCTATTTAGTGAAAACTTGTTTTGTGCCAAAGGATGCACGTTTTCACAACTATTTTTTGTAAATGCGTTTATTTATAATTTATTTTTTAATTTTATTTTTTGTACCAATGATGGGGAAAACACTTGTCTGCAGTGATTAACGATACAAGTAAAGCTGAGCTGTCATAGCATTACACGTTTTTGTAGCTTGGCTGGAACGGATACTCTAGTTTCTGCAAGTGTCTTTTCATTGTCCGATTTTTTAAAAGTTCTTTTGGTAATAAGGTGTGGCGGTATAAGTTTGCGGTATAAAACAGTAACGTGTGTGCTTCTCACCTGTCATCACGGCGTCCGCTTCAAATCTTAAAAAAGTTCTTTGGGTAAGAAAAAGCTCTTGGGTAATACTTTGCGGCCAGTTATAAGACATACCATGAACGTATCATTTGCCGATCATAAAAGACTGCCAGTAGCACCAGCAACATTTTGAGTGTTGTGTGTGCATTTTTGACTTGAACCATTCTTGCCATTGTTCTCTACTTGATAGACTTTGGAAAGACCTCATTTCACTACGCTACTTTCTTTTTCATTCTTTGTTTTCTTAACTATTTTCTTTTTTTTCTATTTTTTGGGGTCTTGTTTAGCTGTACGATAGTTTGCCATCTGCGCACAATGCAAACTGCAAAAAAAACTTTTTTTTAATTGCATTTTCTTAACAAGAATTTTATTGCTATTTTGCATCAGTTTCATTTGTAACTAGTTTGCAAGTGACAGTAATGGATTATTTACTTTAAAAATCTATATTCAAATATTAAATAACTTTAGCTGTAAGTTTTCTACTTGTAGTATACAGGTGTTTTGTTGATTTTTTTTTAAATGAAGTATTTTTATGAGAATAAAACGAGAATATTTTGTTAAACGAAAGAAAAAGAAAAAACGCTTGTAAATTTGCAATAAATGTGTTTTCTTGCTTTATTTATAACTCTTACGGCCACGGTGTACTGAAACCCCTTATGGCGCTACAGCATGTCAAATTTTGTTTCGAAAATTCTCAGTCTCTGTGCATTATAATGAAATTGTATTGTGACAATAGTGCATGGGAGGTATAAATCCAGGGAAAGGTCTGCATCTTTTTTTAAATCTTTTTTCGTCAATTTTTTTCATAGTGTTCAAAGTTTCGAAAATTGTAAATAAGTCATGTATCGAAATAAATCACGGACAATTCTCTAGGTTTCATTATTAAGATATTCATTTAAAAAATTAAATTATTTCTTTCTGTTTATTTTCAAAACATTTTAAAGTCTGGAATTACGATGGGATTTTGTGCTAACACTCAGAAAATAACAGTCAGGCAGGAAACTGCATAGCTTGTGTACATTTGGCGTACATTTTGTGTGTACGTACATTTTGCTCATTCTCATGATAAACGGGTCTGTCATCAGTGCCATCTTTTGGCGAAAATGATCAACTACTTGCAATTCACGGTGACCTCTGTAGCACGAAAGCATGGGAAGCCCCGAATCACGTAAAAAATTTACAAGAATTGTGCCAAACTTCTTGACAGTAATGTAGGTAATATTAATACGAAGGGCATGACAGTCTTATTTTTTGGATTTATGCCTTCAGTAATTTGAAAAACACAAACTAATTTTTCATATACGGTAAGAAAAGAAACAATTGCGCATTTGAAAACTGTCGCGCCTTAGTAATTATTGTAGTGTCATTTTTAAGGAAACTTTCATGCCAATTGAGCACGTGGTTGTAAAGCTATCCAAGTTAAGGTTATTATGCGCCGACGAATACACCCATGTAAAGCACTGCGCGCCGTCTAACGGTAGCTTGGGTTCAACAAGCGAAGCTGCCTTTATTGACGACAGCCTTGTTTTGCCAATTGACCGACGTAGTTGGTATAGTTGGTTGGTTAATTTAATTTATTACCAGTTTAGGTCGAAGCCTGTTACTGTGGTATAGTTGGTTAGTAACCTAGTATGGTTATTTAGTTAGTTGTTTAGTAGATTTAGTATGGTTAGTTCTTGTTGATTCGTGAGGGACAACCTTTATTGACTCTTGTATCACGTGAATTTCAATTATGCAAGTTGTATTTAGTGCGATACGTTCAAGTTGTGTGGCAAGCCTTGGGAATTGATATTAGAATATTAGATGGTACAAGTGTGACGCTGCACAAAAGTAAAAATGTTGAACCAAAAGATTCATTCTTTTTATGTTGTCTTTGTCTTGTTGAGTCGTACCCTGTAGGCCTAACAACTATCACCTGTATAACATAGCCGAGGCTTAGCACTTTTGAGAGTTTAAGTTAAATTGGCCGAGGGAAAGGAAAAAGGAGAGAAAAGCATCAGCTTCCCTGTGGTTTCTATGAGCTTTCTTGTGAGCGTCCTCGTGACATGCAAATGAGTCGGGCTAAAGTAAACCTGAGGCGAGAAATGTAGAAGTGTTGCGTATTTTTTTTTTACTATGTCCAGGGAAAAAAAAGAAACTTATTTCAGGTGTACGTTAAAGTTCAGAAGGTACAAGAAAAGGGGAGGGTTGGGTTGGCGTGTCCAGATTGTTAGTTTCTTTTCCTTTTCACCCTATTATATAACCTTTAAGACCGTGAAAACGTTGAAGGGTGTTAATGAGGACTCGAGGTTTGGATTTTCCGGACGAATTTTTTCAAGCGGTCTGCCTCAAATTATGGAACTAGCCACCCTCGCTAGTGGATCTTGGAGTTTGACTAAACAATTTTTGAATAATTTTTGAAGGTTTTATTATGCGAGAAGAGAACGGGTCACTTGTTAGGGTTGCTTTTAACTATCGCAGGAAATTGTAGGATATACCTAAGCTTTGGGCTTTGGAAGAACCGTGTTTGAACAAATAACAGACACTTTAGAGACATTTAACCAGCTTGCTGCCTCTGACGCCTTTTACGAAACAGACTAGATTACTAATTTCAGCATAAAAGCAGCACAAAAAGAAATGCTAATAACTTATTGAAATTTTTATGGTATTCGTTTGTACGATTCCCAAAGTCGTAACCTAGTTTTGGAATATTGCATTTGTAAGTTTTTAGGCAATTCTACCTTGATGTTGCATTATTTTGAAATACTACAATTAGTTTACTGTAATAGCGGGATTGTTTAAGTGTTATTGGGGAATGATTTAATTGTAAAATTTGTGCAATTATCCCACGTAATTCTATTATTGCGTAATTTCTTGTTCAATTATAGTTCTGAAATGGCTTAAGTGTGATTTTATAATAATGCAATTGTATTTCTATAGTTATATAATTATTTTACGGTCATTTCACTGTGATGTTATATGTTTACAGCATTGTAGTTTGATAATTATTTGGTTATAATTCTATTAATTATATTTAATAACTTTCTTGCAGCTCCACAATACAGTGGTGCCTCGCATAGCGAACGCCTCGCGTAATGAACGTTCAGCATTACGAACGCGAGTGTGGGACGAAAAAGGTTCCGCATTTCCGCATAACGAACTCGGTCAGCATTACGAACCGCACACGCGCTCTGTGTTGTTTTTTAAATTTGAAATTTGTGGAAAGTTCAGTGCTTGTTTTAGTGTTGTCAAATGATACCTAAGAAGACTCTTAGTGGGAAGAGTAGAAAGCACTTACTATTGAAATGAAGCAAGAAATCATAGACAAAAAAAGACTCAGGAGTTGTGGATCTTGCAGCTAAATATGGAGTGATCAAGTCAACCGTAGGAACTTAACCAATAGAGAATCAATCATGAAAGCTAAGGTGGCAAGGGAGTCTCAAGAGTTTGTTCACAGGTGCACAGAAAATCGATCAGTGATGAAATGGAGAGGTTGCTTTTAGTTTGTATTAATGAAAGGCATTAATGAAAAAAATGAAAGGAGATTTAATCACGCAAGAAATAATTTGTGAGAAGCTAGGGTCAAGTATGAAGATCTTAAAAAATTCCACTTCAGGAAAGCGCACAAGCTTTAGAACAAGAGGAAGAAGAGGTCAAAGCCAGTAGGGGTTGGTTTCATAGGTTTAAGAAACGAAGTGGCATCCACAGTGTCATAATGCAAAATTAAAATTTTTCGCGATTTTGGACTGGCCTCGGGAACGGATCAAATTAATCCCATGGTAACGTATAGGACAGGGCGTCCCGCATAACGAACGCCGTCCTGGAACGGATTGCGTTCGTTATGCGAGGCACCACTGTATTGCATTTGTAAGTTTTTTTAGGCAAATCTACCTTCATTTTGCATTATTATCATTTTGAAACTTTACAGTTAGTTTACTGTAATAATGTAATTGTTTAAATGTTATTGTGGAATAATTTAGTTGAATAATTTGTACAATTGCCCTACGTAATTCTTGGTGTTATATATTTTCCTCTTCAATTATAGTTTTGTAATGGTTTAAGTGTGATTTTACAATCATGCAATTGCATTTCTACAATTATATAATTATTTTACGGTTAGTTCACTGTAATGTTATTTCACGGCGTTGCAGTCTGGTAATTATCTGGTTGTAACTATTAATTTTGTGTAATTATATTTAATTTAACTTTATTGCAACTCTAAAATATGGCTTAGCCCGAATTACGAATTTCGCGTTTCTTGAATAGTAGCTCCTCTATACGAGCGTTTAGTTGCACTTTACGACAATTACGAACAATTAGTTCTATTGTAATTTTAAGTTTGTCTCACTGTTGTTTATACGAGTTATGTACTTATGACTGCAACACAATAATTGCACAAAATAATTATGTTTTTACCACGTTAGCGGCAGTGCAAATTTAAAAACTGCGACCGTTTTGAGCCTTCTACGGAGCGTTATAAATAAAAGGAAAAGAATTTTTCTTTATAGGCAGGTTTTTGTTTCGGATACTTTTGTTATTAGGACAACTAATCATTCAGAACTGGGGAAGCTGTTTAGTGTATGGGCATGTTATTTGTCAGGAAGCCGTAGGCCAAGGCGAAACCCATGTTCCGAAACTTTTCGACAAACCGTTTGCGTTTATAGACCATCATACCCGCGAAACGCAATCTTGCTCCATGGCTTGACATTTATGCTTAATAAGTACGGCAAACCGAAGCCTAAGAATTACTCGTAGCCGCTCGTAAAAGCAAAAACCTTCACGCTTAAAGAAGCGTATCAAAAATGCAAGCAAAAATGGCCCACAACTTTGATGCTGCGCTATATACGAGCTTTCACATTTTTATCCAGATATTTTGAATGTTCTGGCTTCTCGATTGCTATCGCTCCAAAAGAACAAAACTTTTTTTGACGCCGACAATGGGAAACTACTTAACCATTCTGGGGTAATAGACCTAACATAGCTTGGGGTTTATCGCCTTAGTAATCTATACCTTACCTGTGAGCATTTTCTTTGGCTGCTGTGCCCACATTCCTTGCTCTCATCGGGCCAAATGCGATTAGCAATCAGTTCTCCATTTCTTTAACAGTTTTGGCGGGGTTTGGTGGGCGGTGTCGTTTCAGACACAGGGTGGGGAGGGTGATTCTCTCTTTGTAAAACGGCCAACCCCAGAAGAAGACGAGAAGAAAAAGAAAATGAGTTGAGGAAGGGCGGTTTGGTATCAAATGTTGAATAAAGCTGTGAGTCGAGTCGCAATCCACTAGGACATCTTTCATGGTTCATCTTTCATGCATTAAAGAAACCTCCTCTTTGAATTGCTAAGCTTCAGATCTATAAAAAGTAGTTTGCAAAGGGAAATTTTATCGCATTAAGGAAAAAAGGGTAGAAAAAGAAAATGCAGGTAAAAAAAATAAAATAAAAAATAAGGCAGGTTTCACAAACGCTGCTGTTGTTGCGTTGAAAGGTGGGCTGCGAAAGGGGTTCGGCCCAGGTGCCCAGTCTGATGAACATCGTCATACCCTCGTATTACTATACAATCTTCTAGGCTTTTTCTTTTTTCCCTTTTGAAAATTTTTGTTTTAGAACAGCACAGGCCCTGGAAATCTCGCAATTTGTTTATTTTCCAGCCGTTTATTGATAAGATTCCGATACAAGTTTTGTTCCGATTTGATTCCGATTTGTTTATTGATAAGATTCCGATACAAGTAAAATCAAACCGCAAGTCAAGTGGAGTCATGTCAAATCGCAAGTCAAACTTTTGAGTTCTATATAGACAGTAGGTGCCGCTTATTGTGATCACGTTTGTCAAGTGAATACTGATGCTATTAAGCGAAGATTCTAATAACCGAAAATCTTAAATATGCAATAGAATGCTACGATTAATCGGCGCGTGAACGAACTGACTTGTTTAAACCAAAGAAACAATGCATCGTCTACTTTTTGACGACACTTTACCACACGTTTTCTTTTTTTAGATTTACTAGACCCACTGTTGTTTATTTCGTAACGATTTTTCAACAGTTTTGATAGAGCTGACTGAAGAATTCCTACTTTAACGACCGCTTCCCTTTGTGGCAAATCTTTTAAATTTAACTTGTCGCAAGTTTCAATGAACCGTAACTTCTCTTTTGCATTTAAATCAACTATTTTCTTGTTCGTCGCCATTTTTATATAACCACACGTCTAAAACGCATGTAACACTACGCCTTTGAAGCCTGTAGTCCTACGCTTAGGAAGGGTTCTGAACACGTTATCCTTTCTAATTTTCCCAGTCAATTAAAGGAACTGGTCATTCAATTGAATAACCTGCTCATTTAATTGACTATGGGAATTTAGAAGGGATTTCCCCCAAGCGTAGTCGTAGGCTGGAAATTTGTATATGTACTCTTCTAAAAATAATCTTAACGAAAAACAAAATGTCGCTAAGGACGATTTCCCTATGCTATAACTAGCAAAATAGACCTTAGTAACATCCGAGGATGATAGGACGTTTTTCCTATGTTTAAGCATTGAAAACTAGCTCTTAGTGACTTGCTTTCCACAAAATTAAATTTCAAAATGGGTGATTCTCGACATTGCTCGATTGGTTGAGGAACTTTCCAAAAAGGCGTCAGGCTTAGGTAGGGTTCTCAACGCGATATTCCTTATAATCTTCCCAGTCAATTAAAAGAACTGTTCGTTCAATTGAATAACCTGCTCATTCAATTGACTGGGGAATTTAGAGGGGATTTCCCGAATTTAGCGATCACTACTGTATTTTCGTTACCGTACATGTGAAGATTCTGTTGAAATTGGTTGTAATATCCGAAAGTGCCGTGCTAATAACCGATTAAAATGCTTGAATTTTATCATTTTGAATCGGTCCTTTAAAATTTGATTCCCTAAAGCGATGATTCTAATAACCAGTGACCACAATAAGCGCGCCTGTACTGTACGTGACCAAGAGCACCAAAAAGCATGTGAAGCAATTTGTCCTTTAAATTTATTAACTTTGCTAAATTGGGATTTTCTTAAACTGAGGTTTGTGCCGCCTTAGGTGTTAGTTGTTTTTATTCTTTGAGGTTGTTAACATTGTTCAGAGGATTGAGTGTAGTAAAAAAATATATTTTTCTTTAGTTTCATTTCTTTTTGTATAGTCGGGGTTCAAATACGGGGTTCTTTTTTAAATAGACTTCTTATCAGATCGTGTAATAGAGCCAACAATGAAAAGGCAAAAGAAGTTTCGAGTTTAAGGCAACAATGAAAGGCATTGTCAAAGCACCAAGCAATAACCGGTCCGCCATGGAAAGGATATCGACGCTTTGTATTGAAACAAATAACGCTTAAAACAAATAATTGTTTACACAGACGCCGTTCCAAGAACCCTTTTGCCAAGCTAAAACGTTACGTGGCAGCAATCAGCCATTGAGGGTTTTTTTGTCTGATGAACAAAGTCTTCAGTAACTCATTGGAGCCAAGATTTCTCGCGTCGAAAGTACCTTAATAATCCGGCAGTTTTTTTTATCATCAAGTGAGTTCCGTTTTTATGTCCTGGAGGCTCCGAGAAGAGATTGGGAGCGATCATTGGCATTATATTGCAAGGCAACAAGGCAGCAATTTAAGCCAAGTCGTGGTTCGTGGGCAATTAATTGTCCCCAACACGTTTAATAGCCTGACCTCGATCACTGGAATGACCGTGGAAGCTTAAATAGCTTGTGAGGCTAAGCTTTTGGTGCTTCAAGAGAATAATAACGTATGCTCCAAGCTTCACACGTAATATCTAAGAAGAAAAATTTGGGGAAGAGTTACAGGGCTGTTTTCGTTTTTCCCACCTCCTCCTTCTCCTCCTCCTTCATTCCTCGTTAGCTAGAGGCGCCTTTCTTTTATTAGCTTCTGTTAATGTGGCTAGTTATCCAGTGCCTCTATGGCTTTGGATAGGTTTGATGTGTGCCATGCAATAAAATACAATAAAAAGAAAAAAAATCTGGGAAGCTCCGAGTTAGTAGTGAGTGGAAGAGAAGGTGGTAAGTCTGCTGCTAACTGCTAACCGAGAGGGCAACCAGTGTTTATGGCCACGAAAACGATTCTCATTAAGAAGCTCTTCTAGATCCCAATCACTTCTTGTAGCCATGCCATTATTTATCTTCATTATCTTTTTCTTTTATAAAAAACAACAACTCTAGTTGGGAAGAAAAGAACCCAAGGTTTTTTTTCTAACCTTTTAGAACTCTTCATTTTCGATTATTTCCTTATTATACATACGTAACTTCGCTTTAAAGAGCTAATCTTTGTCCGGCAGGATCCATGGCGAACATGCCAGACTTATTATACGTCGATACTCGATAGGGATCAATAAACATCCAAACAGTGCAGGTGTCGACGAAACTCTTACAAAATATCACAATATAAAACAAGTTAAAAAAAAATAATAAAAAAACTTGGCTCCGCGGGCATGGGATTATCTGAACTTTCGATTAAACCTTTTCGTGGTAATGCCGCAAAGTTTTGTGTGTATCCGTACATACCTTTCGATCCCATTTCGATCGCTGGGGTATACAGAGGTGTGCAGGAGGTCTCACTCGTATGCAAAGGCAATACCAGAACAGAATAGTGCATATATATGTATAAAAGAGACAAGGAAAATGGGAAATGAGACTGCAGCAAACACATGGGGTCTTTTGTGTGGCGAAAACACCACACGAGGCGGACTTTTCCCCGCCTGTGCGGCTCAAAACTAGCACAGCGGGCAATTTAAGCAAATTTTTATTACATGTTTTGATTTACATGGCGGATAGGATAACCCCCAGCAATCGTCACTGCAAGAACGAGCATTTTATTGTGAAAGGATGGAAAGGAATCCCCCGAAACTTTGCTATTTGAGTATATAAGTTTTCTAGAGCGGTTTTCCGAAGGTAATATTTAAAGTTCATAACAGAAGAACATACTAAAAAAATAAATGAGCGAATGTTGGCTATTGGGCTCCGTTGTGCCTTGGATCTGTCGTGTCTTCTATTGGAACTCTCGGACCGGGCGCCTTTTCTTTATGCAACGGCAAGCTGTCACGGCAGTGGGGGTTAAAAGAGCCAGTGTGAACCTCGGTGGTAGGTTGCCCCAGCTTCTCTCCACGTGATCTCGTTGCCATTGTCACTTCTGTCTGTGCATCGCTCCAGGGAGCCAAAAAAAAGGAACCGATAAAAGAGAGAGAAAAAACGGATTCAAAAATTAAACCCCTTGACTTTCTTTTCGTTATAAGCAAAAAAAAAGGGCTCGCAAAGTTTCCAGAGGGACCTTAATAATTCGACCATTTTTTTTAATGCAGAGATTTTTTATTTATGTTTAATGCAGAGATTTTGTGAATACTCATTTGGGTTGAAAGTTTTACAGTTTATACATTAGAAAAGCTGGTTGTTTGCCGTGCTTGACAGGTTAGCTCATGGTCCATTTTGTATAATCCTCCCCGTTCAAAATCATATTTATACAAATACATAAATGTGCTAGAAATCTTATATACAGGCAAAAGGCACCGGTGCAGCAGCCGTTTTTTTAACGTCGTTTTATACACGCACCCAACAGCACAGAAGTTTTACAGGTTAGCATATGGGAGGAGTTCTTGGACAGCTAGAGCACATTAGAGTCTCGGACTTAATGATAACTTTCCCACAGGCTTCTTAAAGCAAAAACAGTCCGACTAAAAAAAAAGAAGAAAATAAAACAAAACGAAAAATAAAGAAAAATACAATATAAGGTGGGGAAAATTGGGACATCGTGCGCTAAAGGAACTTTAAAGATTCTTATTGAGGGTCCGAAATCACGCGAATATTGTACTGGCCTTCTGCAAAAGCTTCCACCTAAGTACGGGGATTATTTCAAGATTAGTAGGGCCTTTGGGTAATGCTATTAACCAGGAAATTAGTGTAGAAAATTAATTTATTTTTCTTATTGTAAAAGTTACTGTGGATACGCCTTCCAATTTTACTTTGGTCGCTTCGTAGCCATGCAGAATGACTAGTGTACAGCAAGAACCTCCTCAAGAAAGAGACTAGTAGGAAAAATAAAGAGAAAAAAGCCCGCCAACTTGAAAATAATTTTAGTTGTATATAGTTCATAATCCGGGACAATCACATTTCCCTTTATACACCCCAATCAAAAGCCAAGTTAAGGATTGTCATTAGTGGGGAATTTAATTTCAAGTTTACTTATAATTTGCCAAGGAAATTAGCTCCGGCTAGCTGAGAAATGTGGAGGCAACTTTCCGCATTCATTTCTTGGGGGAGGAGATAATTCGCTTGAAAGCACTGTAAAGAGCAGGTCCGGATTACTTCGGACATGCTAAAGATGCCAAAGCGAAGCGTCACCTACCAAGCCGCGCAAATGAGAAAGCAGGGAGACATTGGAGTCAAATCACATGGTTGAATTGTTGTGATTTACAAACAAGGTGCAAAAAGTTCCAAACACGGGTTGCGTCTCGGCACAATGATCATACTTTTCGCGCTTTTAAAAACTTGCTGGACTTCGGTAGTGCTATATTTTAACTCTTGTGAGTGTAGTCCCCGAAAGAAACCCATGGCTGTTGCATTGGTATAGAACACTTGTTGCTAAGTGTAGAATAGTGTAGAATGTAAGCTCAGAGCGATTCGCCAGGTGCTTGCCATGCAGTTTGCCGTTGATGATAATTAGAAGCGGGTACAAACAATTATTCTCATTAGAAAAAGGCTAAAAGCTGGCCTGGATGGACAAGTCTCCATTAGATACTTCCATCCGTCCTCATAAGCATCGTCTTATATTATACCTTTGATTTTCAAGTCTCGTAACCGCGGAAACATAATTTTTGGCATAGATTAAAGTACGGCTTATGCGAGGCTATTCTAGCTATGCGAGGCTATTTTGCTTCTGTGAGGACATTTTAGTTTGCGGGAGGCTATTTTAGCTGTGCAAGGCTACTTTGCTTCTGTGAGGCTATTTTGCTCATGTGAAGCTGTTTTGCTTATGCAAAGCTTTTGTTTATGCAACGCTATTTTGGTTATGCAAGGCTATTCTAGCGATGCAAAGCTATTTTGCCTATGCCAGGCTATGTTGCTTATGCAGGGCTATCCTGCTCATGCGAGGCCATTTAAAAAAAATTTAAACCCAGCATGAGCTCTTGGCTGGCCAATTTATTAAAGACGTTAAAGGAAAGCACTTACAGAAATTGGAATGGGAAATACAACTCACAAGAGGGCCCTCTTTTCTTTTTATACAAAAATTGCTTCTTTTATAAATCTTTTACATTGGTAAGAATTAAGCATGCAGTGAAATGTATATTTAATTTCGAGAGCTGTCTTATTAATTGAGCTCTTAACTTGTTTAGCCATCTGCACTGAAAGAATATATGGCGTAAATCTCGTTTAGTGTGGTCGGTACACGGGCAGTATGGATCAGTTTTTTTTAAACGGTATAGGTAGTTCAGGTGGGAAAGTTGGCACATCGCAGATGGATTAGAATAGAGGTAATGTGATTGCTAATGTCAACTTTGCATATGGGCTTATGATTGGGCGTAACACATAGGTCGAGTAGAGAGAAAGGATTTTCGGACCATTTAGGCCATTTTAGCTATGCAAAGCTATTTTGCTTTTGCAAGGCTATGTTGCTTATGCACGGCTATTTTAGCAATGCGAGGCTATTTTGCATATGCCAGGTTATTCTAGCTATGCAAGGCTATTTTGCCTTTGCAAGGCTATTTTGCTTCTGAAGACAAAGCCGTTTTAGCTATGCAAGACTATTTTGCTTATGCGAGGCCATTTTACTCATGTGAAGCTATTTTATCTATGCGAGGCTATTTTAGCTGTGCAAGGCTCTTGCTTATACAACGCTGTTTTGCTTATGCGAGGCTATTTTGCTTCTACGAGGCCATTTAAGCTTATGGGAGGCCATTTTAGCTATGCAGGGCTACTTTGCTTATGCAGGGCTATTTTGTTTATGCAAGGCTATGTGGTAGACTTGACAAAAAAAGGAGTGAAGCGTGAAACACAACTTGGCACTTGGTAAAGGGAACTGGCAATGCTTGGAAGAGTATTGGAAGGGGAAAAGAAGAGTCTCACCTGCGAAGGAATGTGGAAATCTGGGGCAGGTACCGCTTCCTATTAGGAAAACGCGGCACGTACCGGGACACTTTTAACCAGTAAAATGCTGCCGTTTAGCTAGCTTTTGAATAAAAACCTGTGGTTACGAGCGTTACACCGACCTGATCCGCCCCTTTCGCTAACGTAGCGGGTTTAAAAGCATCGATGGAAGAAGAAAGGTTGCCCTGAAAGGCCTACTAACTCTCGCACCTGTCATTAGCGCCCTGTTGGAAATTTTTATCGTCCGCGAGGTTCGTTTTCGCTGTATACAGATCGTTAGGGGATACCCCATTTAACCAAAGCGAACCAAAGCAAACCATTCTGTCTTGTCCCTTCCTCTATGGTCGAATATATTGTTATATTGGCATAAGCTGCAATGCAAATGCGTGGGGAAAATTAGCAAAAATAGAAATTAAATGGGAGGCCACATTAGTACATTTGCCTTGCAAAATAAGGGGTTGACTCGGAGATTTCTCACTTTTATTTACGATGACCAGTAGCAAAAAGAGCTGCATAGGAAGATAAAAGAAAAATCTTCGCGTAAGACTTGATTGAATCGGAGAGGGGTGTTGCAACTCACAGTAAGTTGTGTTCTAGATCGTGCGTACTTTATGGACGGGATTTCCCGAATAACTCTTTGATTCTTATGATATAATTAGTCAAGATAAATAATTGAATCCGACAATTGAATAGCGAGCACTTGTTTTGGGTCGTAGATCAAAGGGTCGAGGATTTTTTTTTATCTATGCCATAGCATTCTTAGCGCCTTTTCTGTTGTGTCGACTAATTGGACGGTACAGTAACGCAAGCCGTTTTGTTACTCCAGGTCAATAGGCGTTACCTTCAGATAAGGCTAGAAAACATTTCAGGGTGCCGACAGACCGTGAAGACTTGTTAACCAAACGAGGGGGCTCCTGCTGCCCATTGAACATAATAACAATCTTTTTCCTCGTTTTTTTCCTTTCTTTTCATTTGGCCTAGTCCGCCTCTTGAGGAAAGGGGCAAAAAGCTTCGAAGGAAAGTTGGAAGTTACGAGACTGTCTGTACCATTTATCATGTCTACGTCTTGGTAACTGGAACACTTTAAAACATCACCAAAGCTTTAATTTTTTATAAAATATTTTTTTTTAAATAAAGGAGTTAAGGTTTCCCTAAAGTTGAAGGTATGGTACACAAGCGAGAGTACACGTTTTCACACCTAATCTTTTATCGTAGATTCAAATAAATGCTGTGCTGAATCCCTGATTGATGTTATGGGACAAATTCTTGTCAATAAGCGTAATGGATAACATGTGAGGCTCCCGTTCGTATATTATTCATATATAGAAGCAAATTCACATATAGGCTACCCATGCAAAGCACTGCGCGCGCCCTTGCGGTAGCTTGGGTGTAACAAGCTAAGCCACACGGGAGCCTTGTATATATTAGTATTGATTTTTTTCGTGAAGTTATTTAAGCAGTGTCTAGTTACTTAGGTAATGCGGACAGTATACTATTAACTTGTACTGTTTCAAGAGGCACTAATTGATACTATTTCTATACGTTAAGAGAATTTAAGGTTAAATACCCTTTTTAAAAAGCCTATTCAAAAATACTATATAACTACGTGATTTGCCGTATTCAAAAGTTTGGGTGTATACGTGGTTACAGTAAACAAAGCGCCGAAATTGCTTTGAAGTTGTTGCGAGGTATGTTATCGAGTGTGTTCCGGATTGTTCCGGAAAGACAAACGACAAATGTATGAACCTTGACCTCTGACTTGGTATGTGACTCAGTATGTCTGACTGTTGTACAGTAATTGACCTGACCTGACTATACGAACAATTCCCTTTTGCTATATGACTAAGACATAACCTGACTTTCGAAGAATCATCCTTTCTGACGTTGACTATACGACTAACTGTTACCTATATATGTTCATGTTTTCATGTTAAGACCAGAGTCCAAAACGATCAACCAACACAACTTCAATACATCCATCCATTATTCAAGCCAGTCTACAGTGAGATATATCTTTAATAGTTTTACCCCTTTGACATATGTGATCCGAAGCTACTTGTTACGTGAAACCGTATTTTGATCCGTAACAGAGTGCAAGGATGCTTTCAAAGCAAATGCTGGCAAAAGCAGAACCTAAAGGGCGGTATCGATAAAAGACCGTAAATTAAAGGAACGAAAATTTATTAGTAGTTACACTTTACCTTTTCGGATATTATCTGGTGTTAGCTATAAGTTAGAAATATAAACCTGTTAAGACAAAAAAGTTTATATTTCTAGAAGTATAGGAATTTTGGCCATGTGAATCACCCACAGGGGTTTTATACCCTGAAGTCTTAACTATGCGACTCCAGCTCCTTCTTCTTTTCTTTTTTTAATGTTATTTCGTCTTATAAAAGAATATCACCTTTTTATGGGAACTTCGGAGCTATGGTAATGGGCGAATAGAGGACATTGGGCACGCTCATCATGTTAATGACACTCTGGACATGTGAAAGGGAAGGGTTTTTCAGCCAGGTTAGTGATAAGCAAAGAAAAAAAAGTTCCAGACAGACTTTTCCTATGCGCTATATGCTGTCATTACACATTACGTTGTATTTATTGTTAATCACAGACTGCGTAATAACTAGGGAGTTGCTAATGAGATTCGGACTCATGCAAATGATTTCTCCTGTAGCACAGCGCACTCAAAACTACCGGGTATTTTTGTTTCCTTTACCAACTTTCAAAACAAGAAATTCAAATGCCTCTGATGCAACAGACTTGCGGTTACTTTTTACTCGAGGTCCGCCGCAAAAGCAACAGCAATCACGTAACTAGAACTTGGCAACGAGATCACTTCAAAACGACTGAGAATAAACCAAATATGAGTTTTTCAACTACTGGCAATTGTGTTTTGTATACTCAAAACCCGTTAAAGGGGGAGTCAAGTGCAAAAAAATAAAAAAAATATGTTATAGAGGAGACCAAAAGAAGTGTTCTGGCTGAAGAACCCCTATGTCAATTATGCATATTAACCGAGTAATTAATTATTTAGTGGTTTTAGCTCCGCCCCTTTGGTCCAAAATTCAAATTTCCCTATCCTTATAACACGGGGGGACAGTTGCGGGCTCCGCTGAACGCCATGCAGCGAGCGTTACCCGCATAGTGGGAACCACCTCGTGTGGTCCCATTGCCAAGGGATGGGCTCTCGACTGCGAAGCCGAACCGAAACTTGCCCAAAGGCTCTCGGCGCGGGTCTCGGCCCGGCCGGACGGCAAGCTACCGCGTTCGAGCGATGGCGCGAAGAAAAAGTAATTTTTTTGTGATTGAGTTTGTAAGTTAACCAAAGCACCTAGAGACTTGTTTAAGCATTCTAAATAAAGATAATAGTGCCATCCCTATTAATAGAAGTTCCAATTTTGAATGCGCTAATAGGTAAAGGCGCTAGGTCTCCGGCCAACTGTCCCCCCGTGTTATAAGGATAGGGAAATTTGAATTTTGGACCAAAGGGGCGGAGCTAAAACCACTAAATAATTAATTACTCGGTTAATATGCATAATTGACATAGGGGTTCTTCAGCCAGAACACTTCTTTTGGTCTCCTCTATAACATATTTTTTTATTTTTTTGCACTTGACTCCCCCTTTAAATGTACACGTACACACATCTCTTAATATCCTAATAAACCGTGATAACTGCAAAACACGGGTAAATGCATACTGGAACAATTTGCACTTAATTGGGTTTGACTGTATATAGCGCCGTAGAAACTCAAATCTTGTAGGACAGTATTACCATACGACCATGGATAGCAGCGAGTATTGGTAGCAATCGGACACAGCCAGCAGTGCAACACATACAATAATATGAAAATAAAAACAAAAAAATGTGTATAAAGGACAAAGGCCTAACTTTAAGCAGGGAGGGGACGGCAAATCAAGATTAGAAGTGGGCCGCTAATTCAGTAAGTTAAATACAAGGAAAAAGAAAAGGAATTCCGCGGAAGAGAAACTCAACTCGTGGTTAGAATTTTTTTTTTTTTTTTTTTTTTTTAGTATAGTGGCCACGAGTAGGGACAACCTGACGTGCTATTTAAGGGGGAAATGGAAATCGTACGCTTGTTGTCTTGTATGTCAGGAGAACCTTTGTGGAATTGCTGTCGCTTCGTGTGAAGCGTAATATCTTACCGTGTGTTTTCCGGCCCAAAAGTTTCTCTCTTTGGTCTGTTGAGACTTTTTCTTTTCTTTTTTTGTTTTCATTTTCGTGTTTCTGGGCCTCGTTAGCACCCTTTCTTTAATGACGGCTAAACAAGTCCGGTGAAGGGGGGGGGGGGGTTGGAGACTCCCTTTTGCAAGAGGCTGTGAGGCTTATAGAATGTGTAGAATGGCACCTGAAAGTTTTCCGGGGTTTAATTAGGGCTGTAACCTGGACCTCATAAAGCACCATCCCAAGTAGTCTGTCCGGACAAGTCCGATGGCAAAATTGCAAATGAGAAAGTGTGTTAAGAGCGGCAATACTTATTCTCTGAGCTCAAGAAAAAGGCTTCTAGCGGCACTTTTTCTCAGTCCAATTGTAATGTCTCTTATTATATGTGTACCGAAAAAGTAGAGAGAAGAAATTGTCTTTTTTGATAATCTCTTGACGCTCTGGGCATCTCTTGCTCTTTGCTCCTCGCGCTGGGTGTTACAGGAATTGTTCGAACGTTTGTCATAAACGAAGGCTTGTACACACAGCGAAACCTGTCTAAGGCGGACTACCCATGGTTCCTCCCAAAACTGGTCGTCTTGACAGGTTGCCTAGGGATACATATATTAAAAAGTAACCAAAATGTGATATTGCCACTTGCTTTTAAAATAACTGTAGCCGACGTCTGTCCATACTAGAAAAAAAAACATTTAACTAATTGACCGGCGTATTTGTGGTCTTTTTGGCTATAGTTACAGTACTGAACACTCTTTCTGAATTTCGAACTATTGAACAAGGGTCGGTCCGTAGACATTCGTGCTAACGATGCATCACTTTAAGTTTGAAGCTAGCCGACAAGCATGTAGTCTGAAACCAAAGCCGCGTTCGTTTCGACGAAAGCTTAAGTCGACTTACAAGTCTACTTCAAGACTTGAACGTATAAGCGTTCGAGATGGATAAACTTCGGGCTTATAGACTAAACGCAGGCTATTGTGACTCTTTCTTGTTGTGGAGCAAACCGCATAAAAGCGGATTCAGCCAGGTTTGTGGGAGGTTCCTAACTGTCCGCAGCAAACCGTTCATTTTCCCTCAAGGCAATTGCCACACGATGTGCTCCCTTCATTGTTTTTCGCTCCTTCAAGGTAGCGTGTTGTGTACGTCTTCACTGGATGACTTTTTACTGCATTGCTGCCGGATTAGGTTAGGTTAGGCTAGTTAGGTTAGGTTAGTTAGGTTAGGCTAGTTAGGTTAGGTTAGTTAGGTTAGGTTAGTTAGGTTAGGTTAGGCTAGTTAGGTTAGGTTAGTTAGGTTAGGTTAGTTAGGTTAGTTAGGTTAGGTTAGTTAGGTTAGGTTAGATTAGTTAGGTTAGATTAGATTAGTTAGGTTAGGATAGTTAGGTTAGGTTAGATTAGGTTAGTACAAAATGAGTTCATGCGATTTCCTGCATACACTACGTATTTTCTTACATTTCCTCTTCGAGGCAACCAATTCCCTTTTCTGTACATTCTCAGCACCCTTCTGCATAAAACGCGCCACAGCCCTCTGGCTGGAAAGAGAACCCAACCCTAAAACCGCGGAAATAGCCCTAGGGAAGGAAATGCCACGTGGCAACCACGTTCGGGTTTTATGCGGATTGCTCAAGTAAACAGGAAAGGGTCACAATAGCCCATCGTTATAGACTAAACACAAAGCGATATGAACAAGACCTCTAGAACGCTTTTTTAAACTGACAAATTAGTTATATACCTTGGCAACATCCCTTTTCCTTGATACTAACGTCAAATCCAATCAGACGATGACATGGCGTTAAACTTTCCCAAACTGCTTTACAGTACTTGTACAGTACGTTTCTAAAAAAAACGACCCCAACAAACCATACCGTCCTAATGGCCCGCAACTGCGCGTCTGGAAACGGTGCTGAGAATAGCCGTAGTGGTATTTCGTAATACTGTTCCCAGACGCACAGTTGCGGGCCAATAGGACGGTATGGTTTGTTGGGGTCGTTTTTTTCAAACGTACTGTACAGACTACTGAACTCCTTCTTTAATTGCTCGCCAACAATGAAATATCACTGCAAAATGAAATATCAATACGCACACTTGGGCGCAACAGTGAAGTGTCCGTACGTACAGTACTCTTAAAAAAAAACGACCCCAACAAAGCGCACCATCCTAATGGCCCGCAACTGTGCGTCTGGGAACAGCACTACGGGCACAACGGACGGCTATTCGCACNATCCTAATGGCCCGCAACTGTGCGTCTGGGAACAGCACTACGGGCACAACGGACGGCTATTCGCACTTCGCAGCACTGTTTCCAGATGCGCCGTTGCGGGCCATTAGGACAGTACGGTTTGTTGGGGTCGTTTTTTTTAAGAGTACTGTACAACTATGAGCAACAATGAAAGGAGAGGACCATGAAGCTAAAGCCACGTTCGTTTTGACGAAAGTTTAAGTCGACTTACAAGTCTACTTCAAGACTTGCGCTTATAAGCGTTCGAGGTGGATAAACTTCGGGCTTGGAAGCGTTTTATTTAGCTTAGTCGACTTCGACTTTGAAAGTCGATTTCGACTTTGAAAGTCGACTTTTAGTGTTGATCTCAAGTCAGGCAAATTTATAACGGGCACTCATTGTGCCAGACTTAAACTTTGCCCCGCCCCTTGTATATTATGGCGTTTACTAGACGGGTGCCTAAACTTAGTATTTCTTTAAATAATGTTCCATTTTTAACACATTTTAATGTGCTTCAATACAATATCAGTAACATTTACGATTACTCCATATGCTTGCTAAAACGGTAAAGAGAAATATAAATTTTTTGGTCGTAACCTTGGAAGTAAGTGACCGTATGTGTAAGACATCTTTATTTCTAAGTTCTTTATGCAAATATTTGTATTGTTTCCCACTGCACACAATTGAGCAAATATAAATGGGTGAAGCAATTGTAAACTAGTGATCATAACCTTCCAAGTCGACTTCCGCAAACTTTTAAAGTTTAGGCTAAAACAAACGCTCAATAAGCGTAAGTCCAGGAAGTTTGGCTAGTCTAAGTTTTAAGTCGAAAGTACAAAACGAACGCGGCTCAAGTTCCTTTTCTTCGTAATTTTATAACCTCGTCCGTGATGACCAGGGTGGACGGTACGTTTTATTTACTTGACCTTTTCCTCCCTGTATGCTTTTACTTTTGTGCGTGGTGGGCGGAGGCGGGAATAGAATGCAAGGTCTGTTTTTTGTTTACAAAAAAATGTGAATGTAATGGAAATTAGGTAGGAGTATTAGTAATTCAATAAAAAAAGGAAAGAGTTGTATTAGACTGACGCTAAATGAAATATTATGCGATGCTCAATTGAGTTGGTATTAACGTGGGTCAGTCCCTCACTCGTGATGATGGAGTTTAGTTAACAGTCGTTTGAATTTTTTATTGTATTTCCTTTTTTACAACAAGGTAGAAGGTACATATTATGCCACTGAACTGATTAGCGCTATGGCTGGTGTATAGCTAATTGTATCCTAACTTCCATATGAGGGGCTAATTTGCCTTAGCATTCACACGACCTACGCACAAGACTTTGCGGACTTCGTGCGTTTGTGCTTAAACAAGTCCCAAGTAACTTTTAGAATACAGCAGAAAAAAATAAAATAAAAATAATGCGGTTTTCAGTGATAAACATCGCTACCTGCAAAAGTAGTATGCAAAACGTGAACAGCAAATTCACGGAATGGTAACCTTAGCGCTGTAAATTTGTCAGGCAGTAAATTTGAAGTGGCCGGAGCCACGGTCTAATACTTGCAACAACTCCGCCTTCGTCCGTCTGTTGGGGGTTCTGAATTGGTTTTCTTTTTCGGCCCTGTCGAAGCAGCAAAACTTCTTATCTTCCAATATTCATAAATCGATTTTTTTTCGAACCACTTTTACCATTTTCCTTTTGGCCTTTTCTTCTTGTTTCGCCTTTTGGGTCCGGAAAACTTACATTCCAATTCCGCCCCAGCGTAGATCCCTTAGGTAATCTTTTATCTATTTTTCTAAAAAATTAAAACACTCTTAGACCCTTTAACATTCTTAATTCTTGAAACCATAAGATTTGGGCCATGATATATTTAATATATTTTTGTTTTTTATCTTTTTTTGCAGCAGCAGGGGTAACGCATATGTGTCCACCGTTAGACCATCTCTTCCACGTGCAACTACGAACGGTCCAAGGCTGGTTGTCTATCGAAGGGGCTAATGAAAGTACCATTTTGGAGTTATGGTGCCAACCCGGATACCGCAACAGAAAGAAGACGCTTGTCACCCATGATGGTACCCCGAGCGACCGGGTTAGCAGTGGTCTGACACGTTTGCAGTGTGCTAACGGATCATGGGTGGGCGAAGCTTTGAATTGCGGTAAGGATTTTTTTTTTTGGCTGGGACTTGACTCGTTTTCTTTGACACCTCTGTGTGGTTTGCTATAGCTTGTCCTGTCTGCCTAAGCCATTACGAGTGTATTATGTCCTATGGGGCCTGTAGGACTCTATAGGTCTTGTCCCTTTTTAGTTGGTGGGAGCTTTTTGGCAGAAGTTTGTAGCTTGTACGGATTCATTTAGGACTGCACAGAAGTCATTGAAAGATTATTTATGAGCGCGCTGAAAAAAGCCAGCTTAACGAAGCTCAGCTTTTTACGACGCGTGCTGCTTGCGCTTTTAAACCGGAGCTGGCTATTCAAACTTGCTGATTTACTGAAGCTACACTCTTAAAAGCCCACTGTAGGTACTACCTATAACTGTGGTAGGTCTATGATCCCCCCCAACATAGATGTGGTGGGTACGTCGCGATATATGCCTTCCAACTCAACCTCGGCATGAGTAGCTGAGAAGCGCAATCCTTTACGGGAAAAGGCGATAGGTTTTCATTTTTTTTCTTTAGCCAAATAAAACCAGCCAAAGGTTTGAAATCTTGACGTTGATGCCCAGCTTTGGCTGAATAGACTATACAACATCTGAAATAAACTGTAGTTGACGTGGAGTGCAGTTATTCCAGTTGAGTTTTTTATTCTGGTAGCGTCGTTAAAAGTTACTGTAGCAGAGATCTTTGAAGCCTTTTTTTAAACCGTAAGGTAAGATATGGGACATGACGTGCTGGTTAGACACACTAGAACGAAGATATATTACTATCGCGAAACTAAACCGCCCAAGAAAAAAAAGAAAAATGGAATACATGGAGCTCCATGGTGAGCCAAATACCCGACTCTTAGTTCAAAATGAGTCCAGTCGACGTTGTGGTGGGTCCTTTTGTTAGCCTAATTGTGTGTCACCTCCAGATGGTTAATAAGCTACTACGCTTTAATGCGCTTTGCTTTCTGAAGCCGGAGAGATTTGACACAAGGGCCATTTACACCGCGTGGTGTGTGCGTCTCTGCTGTGTTCTATGTATATGTGTATATCTCTTGACTAATGCTTAATTGTCTTGGATATTTCTGTTTTTTTCATAGAATTTTTTCACTTTTTCATTTTTCATATTTCGTATAATTCATATACAAAACTAGTGCAAGGCTGTGGAGAACCTCCGTACATTGCGAATGGCCAAGTGGAAATCCTGGAAGGAGGTTCGCCGCTATCTTCACGTACTGCCCAGGCTGGTGATGTGTATCCCATATTCAGCACCATCGTCTACGTATGCCAGCGTGGGTACTGGCTCCATGGATCGTCTATGTTAACTTGCCAGCCTGATGGATGCTGGGAGCCTCGTATTTCTCCCGACTGCGTCCCGGAAAATCAATTGTTTGGTATGAGCTTATCCTTTTTTTAAAACGAAAGAGATTCAATCTCGTAGTAGTTTTATCTCATTATTTATTTATTTTTCTTTGTTTTGTTTTTTGTACCTTTCTTCTTGTGGTTTTCAAGGTTGGGACCATTATGATAAGGATAGCTTCAGCACCAGTTTGACATGGGTGGTTTCGTTGGGCACAGCTTGCAGCGTTTGCTTACTCTTAGCTCTTGTTTGGCTTTTGGTGGCTTGCCGGACTCGCCAGAGGTCAAGAGCAACGAATTATGGATTAGTGCGACAAGAAATTTGCTTAGCCGGACCTTCCCGGTAATTTGCCTTTTTCATTACTTTAACTGCGTATGAGATTCCACTTTCTCGCTGCGCCAAAAAAAGTCTTTATAATTATAGCAATTAATGTACGGAATATATTTTAATAATAATAATCTAATTAAAGTATTTGTAGCAAATTTAATTACTTTTAGTACATTTTTAAAACTATTTGTATAATAAGGAGTTTGACAGCCAAATTCGGGGCTGGCTGGGGAAAACGTTAGATTACGAAAACGAAAAGCGATGGGTAAAGGCGAATCCACAGAAAAGGGATCACTGAGACTCTTAATCAAAATCAAGACTATTTCGTTGTGCGATTGTAGGCAATGAAATTTGCGAGCTTAGGAACGACTAGCGGTTAGAATGAGGGAACGAACAAACTGCCTGCTTGGGTCTGCAGGCTAGCTTACAAGACGGTAAGATTCATTATTGGGCAACAGTGAAATTTTCCCGTTGCGGGCTAGGTGGACTTAAATTCATACTTGTTAACGACGAAATCATGGGAATTTGACAAATATTCCAATGAATTAATTAATTTCAATTATTCTTCACGAAAATATCATTTCCGGATCTAGTACGGTACAGGGATTGTATTATTACAATGAGCAGTTGTAGTATTGCAATGGAGAATTCAAAGTGAAAACTTGTAGATTGTAGCGTTTCATTGTTGAACTTTCCGCCTAATTGTAGAATACATTAAATACATTGTAGAATATATGGTATAATAATGATACCTTCAAGGCTTGTACGAAAATTAGATTGAAATTAAAGTAACTTAATGGAGTAAATTAACGTAGATGTTTTCGGAAGAATTAAGTTATGACTAGATTCCTGAATTGTGAAAAGATGGGCATACATTTTTTGTAAAAGTGTTTTTATAAACTTCTACCCTTTTCTTGCATCATAAGTGAGTTGCGACATATCGAAAAGTTATTGTATTTAGCTTTAGATAACTTTAGAAAGCTTTTGGACAAGCTGTTAAAAAAAAGTGAGGATTCCAGTAGCTTTTTTGTGAAAAATGGCCTCTGGATTGTCTCTCTTATCCTTGAACTCGTTGACCCTGTTGGCTCCAGAGATTTTCTTTTCTTCAGAGATGTCTATATGATATCTCTTAGTCCGTCACGTCACTTTAAGAAATGAAAAACTAAAAAAAAAGTTTTAAGAATCGATGGGATCAAAAAGTTCGAATAGACGAGCCTTAAAGCTAACTTTTTTTTTCTTTTTTCATATAAGACTCCGATGGTGTAAGTTATGGAGTCGCTCCAGGCTTTTCTTTGTGTTTGGTGATTTAGAATTCACTGATAACGTTTCTGGTTGTCCTTATTTAGAGATAGTGATGAGGTAAGTTGGTGTAATCTTTAGGGATACTTTTGG
This sequence comes from Lepidurus apus apus, assembly GCA_022832285.1. Lineage (NCBI taxonomy): Eukaryota > Metazoa > Arthropoda > Branchiopoda > Notostraca > Triopsidae > Lepidurus > Lepidurus apus. The sequence continues at coordinate 12,244 of JAGJRO010000376.1, read as the reverse complement.
TTTGCTTGTATATTTAGTTGTATAATGAGGTGCAGCCTTCCCCCCCAAAAAAATCGGAAACCTAAAATGTAAACAATGGGTATACTAATAAATTTAATTAAAAACTAGTTTCGCCACCTTATATTATTACAGAATCCCCAGAAATCTTTAATGAACGTAACCATAAATAGCATTCGCGAACGACATCATCGCCCCAAAATATTTTGCCACAAAAGCTGCTTTTTATTTTCTCTTTTGTTCTTTTGTTCTCTGTTCTGCTTACACTCAGTCACACAGGGCGTTTATATGTTTTATAGTCTTTTTTCCAAAGGGCGTTTTTCAAGAAAACCTAGATGGAACTTTGCACTCTCCTTTTTTGCGCGTTGTTAGAAAGCTCCAACAAATTTTTTTTTTTGAACCAAGAATAATTTAAAGGAACAGTGAACATCTACTGAAATTTAGTATGACGTTTGTCCTTAAGTAGTCCTTACAATAAAAAACTGTTGACCTAAAACTAAACCTAATTATAAAACACCCTTAAAAAACAATAATCCTTGAGGATCTGTAGTGCACTGGGTACCGTAAAATGGGTAAATTGTATAGGTACCGTAAGGTCCAAAATGTGTTCACGTATGTATGTTTGTACGTATCTGCATAGAAAATACGTACATTAATGTGTACACAAAATACGCATGTACAAAGTATTTTATACATAGATATGTACATCTGAACTTTGTACAGATGTACATTCGTACGTATAGAATACATGTTTTGTACATATTTGCATTAATATGTAGAAACTATATACATGTGCACAAAATACAACGTAAGTACACAAAGACGTCTATACGGTAAGCATTACAAAGTACGAATTACTATACGTATTTAAAAATGTGTGCACATACACGTGCACATACGTATGTATGTATGAACGTATTCACGTTTTTCATACGTACTATACCCTCGAAAAAAAACGGGTATAGGGAAACCTCAGTGGTCTAATCCTTACCCGTGGGATTAATTAAAGCTTGCTTATTTCGAACCTGCTCCTCTAAAACCGAACGGAAACCAAGAAAAGTAGAATCTGTCTTTGCTCTAAGGTGGGGGCATTTTCTGTGCCTTGGAGCTCAGAGTAGAAACGGATTCCACTTTTCCAAAGTTTGGGTTTGGTTTTATTTAGGTGGTCTTCAAAACGGTTTGAAATGAGCAAAATTTTATTAATCCCACGGGTAAGGATTAGACCACTGAGGTTTCCCAATACCCGTCTTTTTTCGAGGGTATAGTACATACATGTGTACAGTACATATATACGCATTTATATATGTATGTACGTATTCGCGTTTTTCGTACGTACAAACTACGTATTTACGAATGTTTGCATGTATATACGTATGCATGCATGCATGTACGTATTCACTTTTTAATATGTACAAAGTAGGTATTCCTACACAGACGTTGGCATAGTGTATAGTAATCTTGCGACGAAGTGTTCTTTCCTTTCTTTTAGTGAAATACTGTTATGCGTGCGAACTTTTCTGCACGTACACACGTTGAAAGAAAGAACATTCATAGGAATGTTCCTTGTCATTACCTCGCTGTCTTGGGCGGTAAAAAAAAAGTCTTGCGCAATGTTAGTTTTGTTTGTCAACAACCTTGCATTGACTACGTCGTGGCTGTTTGCTTTCGGGCTACGGTCAGTCAGATCAGGTAAAATTAGCATGACGAATGTCGCCCCGAGTCTTTTTCTTGTTTTTTTGGAGGCGGACTTTGGACAGAAGTGTACCAACCCACGCGCTTGCCATTATTGTTTGCTGTAAAGTACGCCACAGTGGTGAGAGGCGTGTCTGTTGCTTCGTTGTTGTGTTTTAAAAGATTCTGAAGTACACCAAGCGCACGCACACGCGGCCGGACTTAAAAAAAAAAGAAAATTAAATAAGCAACTAAAACCGGGTCTTGATTGTTAAGCTTTGAAACAAAAGAGCCAAATTTTGCGATGAAAAAATTTCCGAAATAGATTTCCCGGCAATTTATGTGCATTTAGTGAATTAGAGATTTAACGACATTAAAGACACTTTAAAGACAAATTCTACGATAAAAAGTTGTCCAACTAGATTTCCCGGAATCTATTTCCATGTATTGAATTTAAAGATTTAAAAAACATTACGATTTTTCAAATATATTTTCATGTTTTTTTTTTTAGATTAATGTGTGGAACGAGTGAATGCTAGCTCTAGCTGGTGAATAAGTAATGTTTCGTTTTGGGTCAATTTCTTTTTGCGATAAATATGCAAATGAAGCTTCTCAGGGAAGGGGTTAAATTAAGGCAAGCGACATGAAGGCCAGGTTGGAGTCAGGCTTAAATGTCTAATCACCATAAATATTCGTTAGCTTCGTTTTCGTTGGCTTGATTGATCCGGGTTTGCTATCTATGACTTGTCCCTGGGTGTTTTCTTGTCTTTTATGTCAATTTTATTTTTATTGCTACTATCAGCATGGATACCGCCGTGCAAACTTCCCAAACTGGAATGGAGCCTCGTTCAACAGGTGAAAGATCTTGGCCATGGACCAGCTTCTGCACATGGAGCACGAATAGTGAGAGTTTGTCACCTAGCCCGACTAATAGTGTAGGAGTACCAATGGTTTCCCAGGATCCGGATCGCTTAGCTTTGATTGCGTTCGCCGATGGAGTCCAGGTAAGCCAAATAAAAAACGAAAAAAAGAAAGAAAAAAGTTGTACTACTTTGGTACTATACCCTCGAAAAAAACGGGTATAGGGAAACTTCAGTGGTCTAATCCTTACCCATGGGATTAATAAAATTTTGCTCATTTCAAACCGTTTTGAAGGCTCCTAAATAAAACCAAACCCAAACTTTGGAAAAGTGGAATCCGTTTCTACTCTGAGCTCCAAGGCACAGAAAATGCCCCCACTTTAGAGCAAAGACAGATTCTACTTTTCTTGGTTTCGGTTCGGTTTTAGAGGAGCAGGTTCGAAATAAGCAAGCTTTAATTAATTCCACGGGTAAGATTAGACCACTGAGGTTTCCCTATACCCGTTTTTTTTCGAGGGTATAGTACTTCTGTGTGGGCGCTCTAACTTTCGGGACGTAACTGTTTCGGGACCTAACTTACACAAGTCTTCGACAAAAAAGCCAGTAATTAATCAGAGAACTTTCTCTGCAATGAACGGGAGAGAGGCTTCCGAATTTAGGATGCGATTTCCATCTTCTGAACCTTGTGGAATAGTAAGTAGCACCAGTGAAACTTGTCTGAAGACCTTTCAAAAGTTCGTATCAAAAGTGGTCTCTTTGATAGGGGGAATAGAAAACGTCCTTGACCTCTACAACTGGGCTCAAGCTTTCTCCCATTTTCTCCATTTTTTAAATTTGTCAGCAAATATCTATCGAAAACAGTCGAATTTCCTCGTCTGATCTCGTTAGAGAGGCAATCTTTTGCGATATGGGGAATCAAAGTTAGGTGGTCTCCTATTAGAGATGGTCTCCTATGAGAGGTGGTCTCCTATGAGAGGTGGTCTGCTATGAGAGGTGGTCGGAAGCGCTATTCTATCTTATAGTACGGGATTAATTGCAAACCTCATTTTGAACCCTTTCTACTTCTCCGCTGCGTAAGAATATAATTTTAATTAATCCCAGGAATACGTGGGTTTCCCTAAACTCGTATAGTAGTAGTGTAGTATAGTACACTTCTATGTATTGCAAATGCACTTCCTTAATTGAAAGGCAAACGTCCGTAAGATATTGCATAAGCGTTTTGTGAAGAAAGAAAGCGTAGCGGACACGTTTAAACGTGACGTCCCAAAAAAGAGCGGTAGTATACCGCCATTGGCTTGCCGCCACTGCAAAGCTTTTATCTGCATTTTTGAGCGTAACGAATTGCCCTCTCCCCCTCCAAAAAAAGGATACATAAATATTTATATGTGTATAAAAAAAGTTCTGCAACCATTTCTAAAGTGACGAGGCTATTAGCGTGAGGGTATTATTCTTTGTATTTTTTTTTTACATTTTGCTGGTACTGGATTTTTTTTTTTTTTTTTTTTACAATTCTGAGTAGTATTTGCCCTTTTTAGGTGTTTCAAATCCACGTGAGTCATGAAAAGCAGAATATCGTTTTAAATAGATTGGAGATTGGTTTAAATCCTTTAAATAATAATTACAAATAAGTAAACGTGCTTTATTTGTTGTGTTTTTATTGGGAGAGGAGTTTTTTAACAAAATAGTTACAAATTTCCAAATATTTACTAATGGGTGCACTTCAAGATGGGGAAAATTCTAGAAAACATCTTAGAAACATCCTAGAGAATGTGTTAAAGGAAAGCTAAGATTTTATTTTGTTTATGTGTATAAAAAATCAATAGTTTTACCCCTGTTTTTTCTCGTTGGAGAAAAAAAAGCTTATTTATGGCTGTGACTGATCCAGTTGGTTTATATGGTTGGCATGCAATTAAGTACCTTTGCATGTCAACCAGGTTGAATATAAAAAAACAGGTGTTATGTATTAAGTAGACGTTTTATTCGTAACGATCCTAACAATGAACATTTGTATAGTTGATTTGTTGTTTTTTTTACCTTGACATTTTTCTTAGAAGACTATACCTACGGTACTTTTATTTGTTCGCATCCATCACAATAGTGTATTTATTTACCTCATACGTATGAATGGTTTTTTTGTGTGCACAGGGGCGTGCCTTAGAAATTATTCCTGGTATTTTACATAATTATTACTTTTGAATCACGACGAGTATTTCAACAAGCTTACTTACGTCATAGTTTACTCCTTCGCGACAAAATAAACCTGAAATTTTGAATAATTGCAGAGTTGGAACCTTTCAGAATATCTTTGCAATTCTTATGCAAAGACGGTTCGATTTCGTCGCTGTTTGGAAAGCTAATCGCAGCTATTAAGACTCGAGTTAAAACAGCGAAATTGTCAATTTGGAAACTATCCTTGCATTATTTTATTGTATTTTACATTATATTTATAAATTTGTTTTATTTTTAGTAAATTTGTATTTTATTTTATATTGTATTATTTTTATTGTATTTTTTAAGAGCCATTTCAAGCCAATTAGTGCGTGTTTATAAAGTTATCCTGCTTGCCAATGTATGCGCAGAAGCGATACGCGCTCAAATACACCCATGCAAAGGACTGCGCACCATCTTGTGCTAGGTTGGGTGTAACAAGCTACGATAACACGGGAATCTGGACAGAAATCTGGAACGTATCACTAGCTAGTGCACGTAAATTTTTTTCCTTCGTCAATTCGTAGTATATTAGCAATATGCAGGTTATATTAGCAACGTGTAACCAAAGGAAATTCATGGGCAATTTCTCGAAACAAAGTTGACCAGAGAGAAATCCTCATGACAGCGCACATAGCAACTACAAAAGAAAATTAACAGAAATTGCATTTGAATATTTAGTGGCAGATTTAATAAATCGCCTATATATTATTCGCCAGATTTAATAATCGCCTATTTAATGGCAGAGCAAAGGCAGGACACAGCAAATAATGCAAGAGGAGAGCTCAAGTGGACGGAAATATGGCGTGAGGAAGGTTTGGGTTTGGTTTTTCGGGCGGCTCGTCATCTTTTACTCATGGTTTCGGTTGTAGGAAAAGGCGTGTGGCATTATTGAAAAAAACTTGCGAACAAGACCCGAGTGTGCAATCGGTGGTCAAGGTGCAAAAGGCGGAAATGTCGGCTCAGGGGGGAAAAAACGGGAGTGTCGGGTGTGTCCTTTAAGTCGACAATTTTATGACCGAGAAGAAAAGGCACCAGCATAAAAAGCTTCAGACTTTTTTTTTTTTTAAATACCCAAAATAAAAACAAAAAGTGCGCGGGGCTCTCTGTGATGCTTAAGTATAAGGGGCGTTGGCTCCATACCAACGTTTCCTAGGCATCTTCTTTTTCCCAACTGCAGTATCTCTTTCTTCCACTATTTAAGAAAAAAAAGAAGGGAAGCATATTTGTGGGCGTTGCCTCGTCTTCATCTTGATTCCCGTAACTAAAGCAGGCGCCCTATGACATCAGCATGTCGCACGCCCTTGATGGGCTCCCACATCTTTTTTTCCTCCAGGAGTTTTTTATGTATTTTTTTCTTTAAAACCTTTTGACATCACTAGCTTCCGCCTTAAAACTATTCATTGTAAGAAATAAGAAGTATTAGCGAATAAGTATTCACATTAGCGTTTATAGCAATTGACATTAGACAGTCAATATAGGCAATAGCTCCAGTTTACCTTCAAGTGACAACTCTTTATGTAGATCTTCGGAAAACGAAAGCCGGGGTGGTAGTTTTTGCTTTTGAAATGCCAGTTTGTGAAAGAACTGCTGCTTTCAAGCCAGAAACTTGTCTTGTCAGAGGTACGCAAGTATGTGTGCACTCCACCCTGGCTTGATTGCCCTCCAGGAAGAGGTAAGATTCTTTTTAAAGTTATTAGGCGTTTTGACGCTTTACATTTATAGTCTGTCTTTTTTGTACCTTTTTCTGAAAGACCTGTTCTTTTATCAGCATGGCCTATAGTGGTGGTATTTTTTTTTTGGCTTGCCTTTGCTCATGTTTTCCATATCGAAAGGATCTGATAATCTTGCCATTTTTTGGCTTCCAAAGTTAAAGAGATGTACTGAGAAGGGCGAAGAAGACGCTTGGTGCCAAGCGATAAGCGTGAAATCGCTTTTCGTGTGGTTTTATAGGCTGAAGATCTACAGTGAAGCGTCGTCTACAGGGGCGAGTACATACCAGCATATCTCGCCAGCTTTTGTTTTCATGTTAACTTTTCATGTTTTCGTGTTAAGAAGAATTGCTCTTTCAAGGTGTTGTCTAAGGCTCTTCTAGGCGTTTTTGTTTATGAATTTCTTGGATGGGTTACAGGAGTGTTGTTCTTTATAACATCCGAACAAATCCTTTCTGACATTTGATCTGTAGGCTGAGCAAATATGTAGAGTGGAAAGCTAAGTGCTGTGGAAAGAGACTACCCATGGTTCCTCCCCCAAAACGGTCTATTTGACGGTCTGTCGAAAACTGTCTGTTACAACCGAAATCACTGCAACAATTAGAGTTCTAAATTCCGCTAAGTTTCGGACAAAATTTCTTTCTATTTACTAAGACACTAAGACAAAAGGAAGACTACAGAAGATTTTTTACAAAAGGGCAGAACTCAACATACAACCGCAAATTCGAGACGACGACTGACTAACAACAACCAGCGAAACTGCCCACGAAAAGGAAAAACGTTCAATCGACGTAAAGGGTCGTCACCTCTTTCTGGGAAAAACAAAGCAAAACATACTGACGCACACTTTACATACTGACAAAACATACTGACGCAACTCTACCACATTCCCAGAATGACTCCCTCTTGCCGCAATCTTAGGCCCTGCCATTCCGGAGCTTTCTCTCCGGAACACTGTCTGTGTCGAAAAGAAAGGGTATTATAAGAGGTATTGAAACAATAATATTGGGTTTCAAATAACTTCAATAAACGTCTACCCATGTTATTAAAAACTTGCGTGTAATTTACCGGCCTATTGTGGGTCTTTTCACTATAGTAAAGTACTGAACGCGCTTTATAAACGTTTCCGAAGCAATCGAGTATTCGCTCAAATATTTATGCTAAAGATGCATAATTATAAAGTTGCCTTTGTTGACACTGTCGAAACTAAGTTCTTCATCATTTTATAACCTCGTCTCTGAAAGATCCAAACCAAAAGATCTAGCGGACTTCGACCTTTTCGTCACTGGTGACCAAATTAGGATTCAAATTATGGATCTTATGGAAGTTAGGGTCTCCAATTGAGACTCGGGAATCCTTAACGTCTGCAACTGGGTCCAAGCTTCCCTACGTCCTCCACTTTGTTTACTGTTTACCAGCACATTTCTTAGAAAACAGTTCTTTCGAATTTTCCCTTATAGTCTAATTAGAGAGACAATTTTTCGCGCTTTGGGAACCAAAGTTGGATGGTCGTGTGGGTAGTCTCGGAAAAAATGAAATACATTACGCATGTTCGTATAGGAAATAATTCCGTGCCTAGGAAAGACGATCTCTTGGGTAGTCTCCCAACCAGATTTCATTCTAGCAACCTCCCAACGAATCTTTTCGAAAATTCGATGTCTGAGCATAAAGTTCGTGTTTAGAGCTATATCTCGTAACCTAACTATTTGTGTGTAGGATAAAAAAATTCGGAAGTTTTTAGTTGGGCGTAAACCGCTAGTTTAAAATTCCAGCACGTGCTTTTGCACCGTTGGTGAATTTTAAAAAATGTTCTACATATTTCTCTATGCACTTTTTCGTTTTGGGTTTGTTCTGAGATATGATGGCTTGTCACTGTTTACGACTGCTTGGTTTTTATTCAGAACAAGTTGCATCGCGCCACGTATAAAGTTGCCCCTTTTTTTCTTAGATTGTAAGCTGTACATTTCTCTCTTTTTTTCCATTCTCCACCAAAAAAACTAACAAATAAAAAAAAACCCTTTTGGCACTTTTCTTGCAAGGGACATGAGAAAGAACAGAGACTGGCGACCAACGAACAACTATCCAATTTCTAGTTTGAAAGTTTCATCAATGGCATAGGGGACGTTTTTAGTATGCACGTGGCCCAGGTAATTTGGTCTAAACGAGAGAATGCTGTCAATGGGGTTGATTTGCCCGTATAAACTAATCGCCACGCCAGTTAAATGGGATTTGGGAAAGTGTATTCACATTGTGGAGTCGAGCGACGAGCGGGACCAGCTTTGGGGGAAATGGTTGAATCTTGTTCGAGGACATCTCAATGCCCGATCTTGTCTTTTGATGGCGTTACCACCCACCCACACCTTTTTTTACGAGTTTTTCTTTTTTTATTCGATACACGGTTCTCTATAACCTGTATAGTTAACATCATGGGTTTTTTATTTTCTTCCATCACTAAGCCCTTTCGCCGGCTCGCTACTTTATTTGCAGCATGAGAAGACGTAATGATTTAACCTGGCAACAAAAAAGGGTAAAAAAAAGTACCTTTTTCTTAGCGCGTTTATATTTTGGACTACGTACGCTTTTAACAGTTTTCTTGTTGTGGTGTGCCTTGCAAGTACACGTTCGTAAACTGATGGAAAATTTTTGGTCTAATTTTTACAGTCAATTACGGTTCATTTTACAGCGGTACTTTTGTATTAAGGCTCCCGTGTACCTTAGCTTATTGATGGGAAAGAGTCACAGATGGCGCTGATATTTGTTATTTTTTTGCGAAAGCCTTGCATAAGATAGTAAAAAAAAAACATAGCTAATTGCCGGCAAAGTTTCTATGCTTGTTTTGCTTCTGAAAAGTACAATTTGTCACCGCAGTTTGCTGCAGCAACACAGTGACCCAAACCAAGTCGTCGAACGTTCGGAACAAGATTTCTCGAAAACGTCTTGTCAGGTTTAAAAGCAAACTAAGCAGAAGTTTTCTTTCATTAGCAGCTAATGCACAACCAAATGGCATTTTTAGGTAACGTATTTCTCGTAGTTGCAAACTTCATTTGCAGATTGCTAATTTATTACTCATTGGAAAAAATTGGATTGGTTGTGCAATTAAATGCACTTGTTTTCTCAAAAAGTAGTTCGGAAATTCCCCATGATAACCACATAAGCCTATACCGAGCTAAAATATACGGGAGCTTTTAACACTTCAAATTAAAAGCAAATTACTGTAATTTGAACAGAATTATTTTAAAATTATAATAAAACTACAAAAAAAGATTAGAAGCGACAAGCTGTTGTCATAATTTGCAGTTTCGTTATAATTGCTCAAGTAATTATGTCAAATTAAGTATGTGTTTTAAATAATTCTTAATTTGTGTGTTATGTGATATATCGAGCTGTTAATTTCTGCATTTGAGTATTTATCGTGTCACTGATTTATTTAATTTGTTATGTAGTTTAAATTAATTGGGATATTAGTTGAATTTCATCTGCATTGGGGAAGTTTGGGGGACTTTCAGTTAAAAGGAGACAGCAGCAAGGGAATTTTTGGAGTTTATTGAAATTACTGAGTTTATTACATTGTTGATTTGTTATATGATTATAGGCCAGGCTGCAGCTTTAAATGATCTCGTGTTCGATCCAACTTACCAAAAATAAGAAAGTGAAAAGTGTTAAGGTAAAAAAAAAAAAGAAAAGGTGGTCTACTTTGGCATACGAAGAGCAAGGTGTAAGAGCTGTTAACAGGACTTTGAAGAATAGTGGGTTTGACTATGTTAATCCAGCGCTAAGATATTGTTATGCGCATGGCATTGTTGGGTCTAAGAAACTCGAGGTTGTTCCATAAGCGACATAGAGCTTCCCCTAGGAATGTGTTTTGGCTTCGGCCAAAAGTACAATAAAAAAAAGGTATTTATTATTTGTCTACGTCTGCCAGCCCGACTCGGCTGGTTGCGTCCCTGCTCTGCATTTTTACACCTGCTAATGGTAGCCCAGTAGTTGTCATATGCAAATAAGGAGGGGTGTTTATCCACCCTTCCGTCTCGCCTCTTGCACCTTGGCAAAAGTAGATGGTATACCAGGTGTTTTTCACTCTTTTTCTCCATCAGGGGATCGTCTATACGGTATGTGTACATACCGTTTGTTCCGAATCAGACTCCGTTTTGTTGAACCTAGTTTGTTGGTCTGATGTAAAAAAAGAGTCGAGTTTTTTATTATTATTTAATTTTGTATTTCATACCGTGGTTAAAAAAAATTGAAATACCATGTAGTACCATGGAAGAACAATGAAAGAGAGAAAAAATATTTGCGTGGCATCCGAAGCATCTGCATATTCAAATGAGAGTATATATCTATGGGGAAAGCGCCTCTGTCTGTTAAAACTATACGCTCTGTTCTCTTGGACATGGACACGGACTTGGTGTGTCCATTGAGGCGCCTTCTCGAACCCGTAACTACCCATCTACCCGTATCACACCCATAAATTAAAGAGCCGTCGACAGTCACTTGCTAAATTGGCCGTCTAGTCGACAATGATAGATGACTCGCAGACGTTTTTTTAACCCAGTTCCAAGTCTTTGCCCATTGCGAAAAGTAACGAACATGCTAATACATCAGGTTTTATATTCCACATTTTTTATTGATTTGAACGTGCCAAACCGGCATAGCACGGAACTTTGTTTTTCCTCTTTTTCTGTCTCTCGATCTTAAGATGGAGATGACCAAGAAAAAAGGACACTGGGACATTAAAATCTCGCCAAAGACAACCTTAGAAGGATCCATTCCATAGGTAAAATGGCCGCACTATGCAATTGGAACATTGATGGGCCATTTCCGAGGCAGGAACAAGATTCACGTCTTGTGCCCCAAGAGATTGAAGATTTAGAGAAGAGAAAGTTAACGAATTAATTGAAAAACACGCCATCATGCTGCGTGCTCCATTAGCGATATGTAAATGAAGAGGGTGTTATGCCAACTTTGTTCTTTTTTATGGTTTTTCTCACTGGCCGAATGTCGATTTCTAAGAAAAGGAGTGCTTTCTGGAATTGTTTTCAGTACAGATTTAGACCTTATCATGGAAAAAAAACTTCAAAAATTCCCCAGTAAAAGACGATTTTCACGTACAGTACAGTGCCATTTTCTAAAAGCTCACATTCGGTAACAGTCTAAGGCCAACAAGCCGTTTCTAAAAAAGTATATCCCATCTTGAATTATTAGGGTTATTTATTTTTGTGCGAAAATGTCGGAAATAATTATACTAATAATTACTATTATTAATTATTAATATTATTCTTATTCTTATTTTTTTATTTCAGTCCCAACGTAGGCTTGCGCCTATTGTTGGTTGCATTATTAATTTATACGTTGATTAATACTATTGTCATTTATTATTATTATTGTAACTTTTATTGTATTGAAAACGAGCCACACAGTAAATATATAATAATTTATAATAACGTGTATAATAATTCCCAGTGAGCCAGATATAAGCAAAGCATTCCAAGCGTCCCGAGCCAAACGTTTGTTATTAAAAAAAGGCTACCGTTTTTGCATTTTGTTAGTTTTTTGCTCCGTTATAGCCTGGAATACCGCAACCATAATAGCAAACCGCCTCTTTTGGCTTTCTGCGCGATCTCTTTTCTCTTTCGAAGAGAACTTGGAGCAAAGGCAAAAGTCTACTAAGCTTTTTTTCTCCCACCAACCTATCATTTGCACTCCATTAAGGCCACGGTATACTTCAAGTAGTTGACTATTTTCCGTCAAAAGATGGCATTGGCGACAGACCCATATATCCTGAGAACGCAGCAACCA
>JAGJRO010000375.1:0-38558 GCA_022832285.1 Lepidurus apus apus | reverse complement strand
GTTGACGGGGGGATTCGGGTGGGATTGAACGGCCTGTGGGATTGTCGGGTGTCTGCTGTTCGTGTTGCTTGCGGTCACCGAGAATCTTGATAGAGAATTAGCCACACTATTACGGGCTAGATCTCCAGTTCGTGTAAGTCCCACAGTGGAACTAGTTGTCATGATGTCTTGCACGTCTTCGTCTGTAGCTTGTTCCTCTTCAATATCTTCACGCAGCAACTCTTCTTGCAGGCGTTGTCGTTCCAACATGGCTTCGAGGTTTCGTTGAGTCCGTTCCGTATCAATCTTCTCTCGCTGTTCTTCTAACGTTCGCAAAATGCGAGATCCTTCGGCACGCTTCTGGTTTTCTTGTCTTGCTAGCATCACTTGTAGCTCCGTTTCTCTTCGTAGCTTCTCAGCTTCACGAAGCTTCGCTCTCGTCGTAGAGGAAGCAGAGGAGAATGCTGTTTTCGAAGAAGCAATTGACGGGGTCGTGGATCGGGCTTNAAGAACGCAAAACACGTAATTCGGTCTTACTTCCTCGTTCGGAAATATGTCGGGTAATTCTGTGGACGAGGGCAGTATGTTGTCTCTTTGCATTTGTTCTTAACTGTTTTAGTGTATTTAAGTTCGGAACACTCGACCAGATCACGTTCACTCGTCACGGCACAGGTTTCGGGTCTTGCATCAGCCATGATAAAATTCAAACTTTCGATTGTTCCCGGGTTTCGGCACCAAAAAACGTAATGTTACGGATCAAAACGGTTTCCCGTAACAAGTAGCTTCGAATCGGGTTTGCTAAAAGGTGAAACTACCAAAGAGATATCACAATAGACTGGCTTGAGTGGAATGGCTGTATTGATGTTGATTGATCGTTTTGGACTGTGGTGTTAACATGAAAACCTGAGTATATATAGGTAACAGTTAGTCGGATAGTCAACGTCAGAAAGGATGATTCTTCGAAAGTCAGGTTATGTCTTAGTCATATAGCAAAAGGGAATTGTTCGTATAGTCAGGTCAGGTCAATTACTGTACAACAGTCAGACAATACCGAGTCACATACCAAGTCAGAGGTCAAGGTTCATACATTTGTCGTTTGTCTTTCCGGAACAATCCGGAACAGCTTTAGTCTTGGAGAGTTCGAGTTTGATCAATTTATTTGTATCAGAAAAGTGGATTCTATACTACAATCGAAGTAGGTCAGAAAAGGGAAGCTCGACAGGGCCTCTAGCACAATGAAGTAAGAATAAAAATGAACGCTAAGCGTTACAACTTACGCAAAATGAAGCGGGACAACCTAGATTATACACTAAGTAAATATGATACCATCGCAATACAAGTTGTGCAAAAAATGCTAATCTACACTAACATAATTACACAACATGATCCCTCTTATTACCTAAAGAAAACAGGAGAAAAAATAACTTTTCTAGTCGTCCAACCTGAGACTCGTGTAACAAATAGTCTTTGGTACTAATCAGTAATGCTAAGGTCGAATCACGAACAAGAAGAAAAGTCCAAACACGCCGTTAAAAAAAGCGAAATAGGTTTACAAAATAGAATTGGCACAACTCATTGACTGAAATTTAATCTCTTCAATTTGTTAAATTGTCCGCAGATCAATCAAGGCTGAAAAAAGTTTGAAATATCCTTCAAAAATGAGAGATCAAATATGCAAAAAAGGCCCCTTTTTGACCAAAGGAAAAAGGTGAAACGTGATGTGTTTTTACATTTTAAGTAGACTAGTTTCGTTAAGATCCGATCCGGTTTCGACTGGAAATATAATAAAATGGGAAATCAGAAGACAGTCATAAGTTGGGATTTGATTAACATGGTGTGTTCTACCCTTAATTTTCTGCGTAAATCAGAATTATAATTTACACATACCATACTGTTTCACCTCTCTAGCACTTTTTAAACAGATATTACTGCTCCTTTTAGAGGACTCGAGCTCGCATTCGTAGGTTCAAGCAATCCACTTGATAAATGCAGTACCTCACAATATTCACGAACCAAATTTGCAATCTGAAATGCCTAGAACACAAACAAAATTTAAATATTAGTTATCTAACTGACTCTAAGTGAACCAGTTGAAAAAGAAGTTTTAAATAAAGACACGTACTTGTTGAGTGTTTAAAATAACTTTCGAAGGCTTTGGCTGGGTGTGCCCTTGCCCTTGTTCATCACTAGAGGTGACTACCATGAGACATGTTAAAGTCGGACTAATGGATCCGACGTTTTGGAAGGGATAATTGCAGAGCACATGACGCGAACGATGCTCCAATAAATGCAATCCTGACTGATCCACAGCTAGCCAGAGAGACTTGGGCCAATTGGAAGTAAAACATTGCTAGAAAATCACATAATAATCAAAACAATGATAACTCATTCGAAAATAAAGCAAATAAACGAGATATTCCTTACGGCGACATCAAAAAAGGTAGCGCGATGCAAAGGCCATGATTGGATGATGTTTAGAAACGCTTGTTTGGCTTCTTGTGGTGTCATGCCAAACAGACTCTGATGATGCAACGCTACCACTTCAGCAGCTAAAGTTGGAAGTAATCTTGGAGGTAAGCAATGCTGCAAAACCGCCTTATAATCCGTTCCCTCGGGGCAGTAGTCTCCGAGTTCAATTTGTGCACGTAGAGAGCAAATCATAATCTACAATGCACAATCAGTTACGTGTCAACTTGAGTGAATATGAAGGTAGTATGAATAAAACGCTTACAGCTTCCATGTCAGTAATCGGAAACCGATCAACGCGTATACTATGCAGCATCTGGAAGTACAAGAGTTCCTTTTCCACCGGGTCAGCCAAGTTTATATAGTCATCCAAGAACAAATGCTTCTTGAAAAGGAAAGCATGGCCAGGGGCTTGAGTAGCGTTAAGCGGAGCTTCTACTGCTGCGCCCACAGTAACAGTAGGGGAGGCGCGATATCTTTCCCATTTGGCCATAACGTCCGACAGCTTTTCTTCCATGGTTAAACTGCGCTCCATGTTGCCCATAACTTCATACAAAGCGTAGCCTGTGCAAGTGAAAGGAAAATCCGCAAACGGAACATTAACGACTATGCTAATATGTACAAAAGAGCAATATAGCCATACCCTTAGCTGTGCTTCTAAGACCAATTTTGGCTTTAAGACTCTCAATAACGTCAGCAGCCGAGGCGGCAGGCTCAAACTCGACCGAATGAAATCCGCCATCCATCAGAAACACGCGCGCATAAATTGGCCGTCTGTTGACGGTGCACAAGATTTCTTGACGCGAAGGAGGCCACTGCCTTCGTCTGGAGTTCATCGTCTTGTACACACACTAACATACATTTTATTAGTCTAAAGTTCTAAAAAGGAAAAAAAGCGAATGTTTACTTTTTCTGCAAATCTCGCGAATTTGCCTTCTTCACTAACGCCGTCAGCTGAGCAATGCTTCAGATGAGCAATCAAATACTTTCGTACAGCACGGTCTTGCGGTAATGCAACTGAGCAGGATAAGGCTAAGAGTGACCAGTGCCGCAAGTTCACTCGCGAATTCACCTCCGGGTGATCCGTGGTTTGCTTGATTAACTCAAGAGTAAGTTCATTGAACAGAGATTCCTTTTTCATGCATCGTTCCATAATAGTTTGTGCTAGGCTTAACAAATCGTCTTCACATGGACTTCCCACTTCTAGTAAAAGTGAACATAGGTGTAGATATTACACTTCAGAACTCTAATTTTTGTTCTTTTTTAAATCGTGCTTTACCAGTCGGAACCAGTCCACAGTAGGTTAAAATCAATTTAAAAGTCTCCAACGCTACTTTCTCTTCCACTTCAGGTAGCCTGACCAGTGACTGGGACAAAATATGACGTGTAAAAGCCCAAAAGGCATGTGGGAAACCTTTAGGACCGTCACTGGAACTAGGCGATCCTTCTTGCGCTGCACGCAGCTTGTCCACTTTCTGTTTGTTCCACCTAAATATATAAATTTAAAAAATACATAATAATGTGTTATGCATAAACTTCACAATTTACCTTCTTAAAGTGGATCGTAGGAAGCCTCCACTGTCATCCACCGGTCTTTTAAGGCCCCCGCTGTCTACCAGCAGCTTTCTGCAATGAATGACGTTGTGATACCGACGCAATCGATCTTCATTGGTGATTTGTTTTAGCTAGGGGAAAAAGAAACATAGATAAGAAAAAAAATCTTGAAATTGGGACAAATTTTCATACCTTTTTCTGTGGGCGATCGACCTCGGAAAGCCAGACAGCCAAACTTGGGCAGTACGAGGCAATTAGTGCTCCAATTTCTTCTTTTTGGTCCGTTTCGAAAACCAAACAACGTTGGCCATCTGGCAAGGGGCGAATTAACGTTAACGTCAGGAACTGGTCACTAGGGTCTAACACAATCGACTCTACGTCCATGTAGCGGTACTCATAGAGTACAAATTTATCGTCGGATTTGATTAGTGAGATTCCCTCCCAATTGATCCCAAGGATCAAACTATGTCCTAATAAGAACAATACAATTAGTTTCATTTTGACTGAAAGTAATTCTTATTTCATAACTATTTTTTACGTTATCATATTTTGTGCTATTGCTTAGTAACATCACTTACCATACGACCAATATCCTTTGTAAATGACGCGATATAGAGATGTCCCGTACAAGGGGAAATGCATCACACAAGACAAATACCAAACCTTAGCCACCATTTCGGATTTTCCGGTCCCATATTGGCGATGGGCTTGCAACAAATGATGAGGCTATTAAAATAACACAATTAAATATGAACACATTTAGAAATTAATGCTAAAATTGTTCAATAAAATTACCCATTCTTCTTTCCGTCTCGCAACAATAATCCGCGCGGGTAGGAATGTCTCTACGGTTTTATAAGCTTCTTCTTTCCCAGTTTGCGGATCTCCGATGGCTACTTGCAGTTGCAAACCCGCCAACTGCAACGCTACTTTGTCATTGATGGGATATTCGTCGCAGCGAACGGTGGCGTACACAGCTTGGGCGTAGAGCAAGCTAATTTCCGCAGGATCCTGAGGCATCTCGCGAGAGCTTTTGTATAAGCGTTTCCTAAAAACTAATCGCTTCTCGGCAGGTAACGGAGGAGACCCTTTGGAAGGACTTCCATTCTGCTTGACCGTCTCACTATGGAAAACAGAACCCACTCTTGAAATCTTCGGTAAACAGAACAAAATTTACGCAAATATGGTTACGTTTCCCAAGACGCGAGGATGTCATAGATGAATTCGTGGGCCTTGACATGCTTCCACCGGTCTGGTTGTACTTCTTTGCTGTCTGCTTGATATAATGCCCAGCCTTCAATCACGGGTAAGGATAAACGCTGCGCTAAACGATGCACCGCATCAGCTCCCGTGTCTAACGGACGCACATCCATAGCTTTCGTTCGACCGTCCAACAGGAAGAACCGTACCACAATCGAACCCAAGCTCTTAACCGCCTATTAAAACAACTCAATAATAAAACAATGATAAAAATGCAATAATAAAATAATTCAATCATGTTTTCAAAAGAAAACAATTCAATAATGCACAAAACAAGGCTTACAGCAATTTCTAGCGAAGACGGCGGGTTCCGCCGATCAGAGACGCGCGGATTCCGCAAGATATCCAAGCACCATTCCGCGTACGCAATCACGCTTTCAGGGCTCTGTTGGTTGCTAGCCACTTTACGCAGAAAACTGTCGTAATACTAGTAAGAAGATAATAAACAAGGAAAGAATTAGATAACATTCACACTACATAATAGCGTATACAGTGGTGCCTCGCATAACTAACACAATCCGTTCCAGGACAGCGTTCACTATGCGAATCGTTCGTTATGCGGGACGCCGTTTCCCACAAGCTAGCACGGAACTAATTTTGATCCGTTCCTGAGACCGGTCCAAAATCGCGATAAATTTTAATTTTGCATTATGACACTATGGATGTCACGTCTTTGAAATGAAACCACTCCCTACGGGTTTTGAACTCTTCTTCCTTTTGTTCTAAAGCTTGTGAGTTTGTTCCTGGAGTGGATCTTTCAAGATCTTCATACATGACCATAGCTTTCTCACAAATTATTTCCTGCGTGGTTAGATCTCCTTTCATTTGCCTTTCATTAATCTAAACTAACAGCAACCTCTCCATTTCATCATTAATCGACTTTCTGTGCACCTCTGAACAAACTCTTGAGACCGCAATGGCCACCTTAGCTCTCACGACTGATTCTCTATTGGCTAAAACTGTTCCTATGGTTGACCTGATCACTCCATATTCAGCTGCATGGTCCACAACTCTAGCTCCTGAGTCATTTTTTGTCTATGATTTCTTGCTTCATTTCAATAGTAAGTGCTTTCTACTCTTCCCACTAAGGGTCTTCTTAGGTGACATTTTGACTTCTCTAAAAAAGCACTGAACTTTCCACAAATTTCAATTGTAAAAAACATAACAGAGCGTGCGTGCGGTTCGTTATGCGGAACATGTACTGGCCCGCGCGCGCGTTCGTAATGCGGAACTTTCGTTACGCGAGGCGCCACTGTACAAATAATTATTATTTTGAAGTTTCTCTACCTTATGGAGGCTTTTCCCTGGTGAGAAGGACACCGTGCAAACAGCCAAAAGGAGCCAGAGTCTCATGACCGAATCGTGGTTAGGATTGCCAGTACATTGCCGCATGCACTGGACATAAATCTCGTCCCTCAACTCTTCTTTCTCCAAACCTTGCGCCACTGTTTGTTGAATAAATGCGGTTTCATCTTCCAGCTTTAAATCTCCTTTACCATACTTTTGCAAATCCTAAAAAAAAGAAAGAAAGTAAAAATAAAATAAAAATTATAGTCGACCAATTTTGTTTATTTCATTTTTTGGCTTGAATAACGTACCTTGAATATGGTACAGGCCGTAGCCACGCTTTCCTGGTCATACAAGGCAATGTGGGAAGTTGGTATAGCATTTCCTTTGTAAAACGCAACCATTTCGTATTTTGCTAAATACGTGGCTTCGGTTTTCTTTTTGCGTGTTATGGTAGCTACAAGTGTGCCTTCTGGGGAGCGTTCATGACGGTTAAAGTACTTCTCGGCGAATTCAATCAGATCGTGATGAGTTTCTTCAGCTTTGGTGCGTTCTTCCTCTTCTTCCAGTTCCTGTAGTTTGCGAACCACGCGTTGTTTGCGCCTCATTTCCCTGTCTCTTTCGTCTGGACTGTCCGTGTCTCTAAGCGGTGATGCGGGATGGTTAAAAGCCCAAGAATGGGACGATTGAACACCCTAAAAAGAACACAAAATATAAGTAAAAATACGTTGATATTTTATTCTATTAAATCCTGTTTGATTCTTGTGACTTACTGGTGTGTAAATTGCGTCTTTCTTTACTGCAGGCTTTGGTTGTTCTTTCGGTAAAGGCTTGGGCTGAATTGATTCATAGATAGGCTCATCTAATCCAAGATTGACCACAGCATGAACTCTGGCACTGACTGGAGTAGCAAATTCGACAGGTGGGGGCGGCGGTTTTTCAGTCGGTTCTGGTAAGGATGGATGTATACTAATCGTGCCTTTGCTGGAGGTTGGCGGCGAAGATTCTAATGGCGGAGGAGGCGAGGGGAAGGATTCCTCCGAAGATTGGATTGACTCTTTAGAGGGGTTCTTTTCAAGGGGCAAATGAAGACTGTTGCGTTGAGGATTCGCCATCACTGGCGGTTCAACTTGGAAGGGTAAGTTGACGCTATTTCGCTGAGCTTGAGCAGTGCGTGGTGGAACATTTAGATAAGTATGGTCATCACTGAAGCGCCTTAGCCGAGCTTTCTCTTTGGGTACAAGCTTCGCTGACTCGGGCGACACAGTGCTCGCAGTTTGCAACTGCGCGACCTAGAAAGAAACGCGAAAGATCACATTTTAAAGTTTTAAGAACGAAATCGTGACGAAATTTGTGTACCTCTCGGTCAAAATCTAAGGCCAGATCGTTCATTTGATCTTCGATTTCCTCCAAAACTGAGTTTTTGTTTTCCACATGAATTTCGGACAGGAAGGCGAAAAGGTTATCCAGGTCCACGTTATCTGAACTAGTGGTTGAAGGCTGTGCTTCACTGCTACCTTCAGCAGCATTTCTTTCTGCCAGCTTTGAATTGACTTGCTCGGCTAACTGCGTCAACGCATTCGCAACCGACGACGTTATCCTAAAAAAATGCATTAATTCTTAAATCATAATAATAATACTACAAATAATACACTAGTAATCACAAAATCAAAAACGGAATAATAAAAAACGTAAGAAGAAACACAAAATAATAAAATAATAAAAAAAAAAACTTATAATAATAATAAAAACATACAATTAAAAAAATATTAAAAACAAAATAAGGTATTACCGAGGGGTAGTTTCGCGCTCTTCTCGACCTTCGCCTTGTTGCATGTGTTCCTCTTCCTCTCGTTTTTGCTTTTCGGCAGCTTCTTCAGCCAGCTTTTCTCTCCTTCTGGCTTCTGCTTCCACCCTTCGCATTTCCCGCAATGCAGCAGCCACCTGAATGAAAAAAGCCCAGTCAGAACGTCAATACACATGCATTGAAATCAAATTTACTTCTCTGGCAAACATTCCCCGCAAATGCGCCTGGATAATGGTAGCCGCACGGCGTCGGCGAAGAAAGAACAGCCGCTGTTTCCAACCTCGAAAGGCGTGTTGTAATATCAGACATGCCCCATAAATCTTCACGTATTCTAAAAGAGAAAAAAGATAGCAAATTTCTATACTCGTAGAACCGAAGGTTTACCTTTTCTGACCAAAAATCCTTTCCAACTCTTTTGAATAATAACTGCAGCTTGTCTTAGGGTCTTAATGCGCATTTCTTCTAAAGGTTCATAGACTTGCAAGCGTAAAAACACTTTAGATTTGCCTACTTGCCATTCGCAGTCCGAAAAACCCAAATGTTTTAACACATTCCTAGGAAAAAATTGTCTTTACATTAAAGTCCCCTATTAAAGTTAGGAAAAAAGACAATAAATAATACTTGACGTCTTGTTTTGGGTCAACCGAGACATTTCGCTTCTTCAACAGGCAGAGATAGGTTCGCAAAAACTCCACAAAGTCCATGTGAATGGGGTAACCTTCTCGGCGAATGCGAATAATGTCCAACATGCCCAAATAACGCAACTGATCCATGACCAGCTCTTCATTATAGTTGTTGGCCGCTTTGTGCATATTCGGCTTGATACATCGCACATACCAAGGGTTGGTAGACTGGAGAACGTCCACCAACGACTGTAACTGAGTCCGGAATGTGTCACTGGCAGTGGGTTTGGCTTTGTTGGTTCCTCTTGGAATGGTATTTTGAATAATGGCCGAACTAGGCCGGGAATTACTTAAACATGATGATTCCTAGTAACAAAGGCAAATGACAATTAGGGTATAACGCTTATTCTTACGTTTAAGCAAGTTAAAGGAATAGCATACTTGGCAGGCAACTAAGTTTCTGACAAACTCCTTTTCCGACGAAGAGAGCAATTCAAACAAAACATCTTGTTGGACGTCTCTGTTTTTGTCCACAAAGCCCGTCACGTTATACATGACTGATCCCGCATAGTGTTTGATGCCAAACTCGATTTCCCATTTGCGCCGATCGTCGCCTTTAAGGTAATGCGTATGCACTTCAAACTCCGTGTGCAAGTTGTTGATGTACGCCATATCAGAGCCTTTGGGCATGTGGCATTGCTCTGACAGCAATTTCAGAATGCACCGAGGCGCTTTTTCGATCAATTCTACACATGCCGTGTTATCAGTGAACTGAATATGTGAGTAACAAATCTCTTCTTGGCGATACTAGTAAAAAAAATCAATAAAAAGTCATGTAAATCGTTAAAACAAGATATACTGCCTACAGTTAAGAAAATTTGATGACGTATAACTTACAGATTCCTGTTCCAGCGCGAAGACGTAATGATTGAAGAACCGGTGCAATTTCTCATTGGCGTAATTGATGCATAACTGCTCGAAGGAATTCACCTTGAAGTTTTCAAACCCAAAAATATCTAAAACGCCCAAAAAACGGCACGTGTCGTGACTGGGACTCGTGCAGGCATTAATGTGAGCCAATAGCCATGAAAATGTCCGTGAATACAAAGCTTTGGCCATAGCGTGACGGTTTTCTCGAGCCTGAGAAGCAATGGTTCTAAGCAAAGTAAGGACGAGATGAGAAGTTTAGATAGCATACCTCCTGAAGTCTTAATGGAATATCAGTGACATTGCCCCTGACGTTAATTTGCCTGAGTAGCATGACCGGCGTCAGGTCCACGGGAGTAACTCCGAGCAGGGAAGCAATGATTTCGATCAAGGCCTGGTCGGCAGGCGACAACTGACACTTTTCGCCATCAATGTCCTATAAAATTAATGAAAGAAGACCCAATAAGAAGGTCATACGAAAACCGGTAAAGCCGTAAAGATATTAACCCTCTTCGAATGCTCTTTTACCTGGAATGCCAAGTTTCCTAGCCAAAGTATGGCAGATATCACCGCCCACAATCCATCACTCATGGGCGTGGGGACTTGTAAGACATTGAATGCCAAGCGTAATGCGTCAAAACGGGATAAATCATCCACTCCTTCGATTTTATAGCACCCAGACTGGTTTAAGTATTGGTAATGCTGTACAGGCCGTAAATGAAACTGTTCCGCCAATTCCTTCTCGTGCTGGTGTGCAAAAGTAGAAAGGATTTTCCGTTACAGAGGTTTCTCAGCACTTTTAATTGCGTGTCATTAATACCTGTCCCGCT
Organism: Lepidurus apus apus; assembly: GCA_022832285.1. Classification (NCBI taxonomy): domain Eukaryota; kingdom Metazoa; phylum Arthropoda; class Branchiopoda; order Notostraca; family Triopsidae; genus Lepidurus; species Lepidurus apus. Next base: position 27,825 of record JAGJRO010000375.1, on the reverse strand, counting down.
GCTAAGAGTTGGTAAAACACATGATAGTTCCTTTCTCCTGCGCTGTGTACTGTGATGCGTGACTGCTCTAAGAGATAGTCCTGGATGACACAGCCACTAATCATGCAAGACTTGTCGAAACCCACTTGCATAAACTTGCCAAAACGACTAGAGTTGTCATTACGTACTGTTTTGGCATTCCCTGGGTAAACAAATCAATAAAAATTAATAAAGAAAAAATAAGTTTAGTAAGTAAAGATCTACCAAAAGCCTCTAAAACGGTGTTGGCCTCCAGGATCTGATGCTCAACCCACGAAGAAATGTTGGAAGTAACATTGCACAAGTATTGGAGTACAAATTTGGCAGTTTCGGTTTTGCCTGCGCCACTCTCGCCCGAAATGACACATGATTGATTCATATCGCCCAGTTTCAACGCACTGAATGCAGCTTCTGTCAACGCAAAAACATGAGGCTCAGCGTTGCCCACTTTGACCTTATGGTACTTTTCCACATAATCCTGTAAACAAAAAAGGTTAAAGAAAAAGAGTAAAAGCCACACGTCATAAAACATGTGTCTTCTATAAGCTTACGGGGCCATAAAAACGTAGTTCCTTGTAAGGATTCACGGCTACCAATATTGTACCAGCACATGTCTATTGGGCAAAAAAGTTAAGGAAGACCTTGGAATTTGTAAATAAAAAATTATTCAGTCAGTGGCATGCTAGCGAAGCTGGTTCTTCTATCTTCTAAGACACAACAGCTGTTTTAGCACAAATCTTTGTCAATAAAAGGATACATAAATCTGGTCGCGACCGTAGCGAATTTTTAAATTGCAATTAATTCCTCTTTCGTCAATCCCTGATATTGATGTCATGTCAGGAACTCCATCTTCAGGGCAAGAACCTACAATAAGAAAAAAAGAAAAACTTAATGCAACGCTCAACTGGGCTACCGGTTTTTTCAACCGAAACCTCAACTTCCTTCCTGTTACTAAGCGTGAACGATCGAAGCGATAGGTTTAACATTAAGATAACAGTAACACCACACATACCAGTAAAGTAAAAGGCAAAGGTGGCAAAGTAAATAGCATAGCAATAAGGGCGGAGAAATCCTTCTACTCGGTTTAGTTAGCAAATATCAGTGTCGGGCTTAAAATACAAAGCTTACCTTGGGTTCTATAGGGTGGCTTACTAGGAGACATAGTTAAAACATCGGTTCCTCGTAAAAACTGCTTAAGATCTACGCAAACATCACAAACACATAAATTATTATCCTACCCACTGCCAGCCAGCTGACAGCTCGTACTAAAGAAACCGGTTCGCTGTTCTGGTGTCATAGGCGATTGACTTCTTTCCACTCAGTCGCGATTCCCAAGTGCGCGGGGTTTTCAAACTTTTGAATTCATCGGCTGTTATAAAGGGGACATCCGTTTGAAATACACACGCAATGGGTTGACATTCTGATATGTATGGGTAAGCACAGGGAGTTAAAGCTGCATTTAATGTATTGTTCTATTCTAAAAACTCTTAAGGAACCTAATCTAAAATGGGAATTCCAAGTCTACTTCTTTAATAATTCGGGAACCTCGGATTTACTAAATTCACTAGAATAGACACACAAGTGCATTAGCTTAAAAACGGAACGAAAGCTAAATTACAGAAAAGAAAATAATACAGGTATACTTTCCGACAGATCATTTATCTTCAAACAATTTTTATGTGCAATTCGTATTTTTGTAATTGGTGAAAAGGGTACATATCAACATATCTAACTGTAAAATAGGACAATATCTTTTGCATTGTAATTGGTTACTGGCGCTCCCCTCCGGATACAACCCCCAACCCGAAAAGAAGCAGACGTGGAATAAAGGCAATTGTCAGTGACTGACAATAATAGCCTAACGAATGCACAGCTATCGCTTATAGCAACTCATTTCCTGTGTGGGGTTCAGCTTTTATGGGTTGCCGATAGTTATCAGTAACTTAATACACGGTCCTCAGTTTCTTGGGTGTCGTAACAAGCATACTCGACGATTCTAACGTATGATCAAGGCCAGAAAACCTGCCAAGTATCTTCCCAAGGTACCACTAATAGTCAAACCTACCTTTGCATAATAGTGGGATACAAAACTTGTTCATCGTAAACTAGCGACAACACGAAGCTACAAGTTTACGTCTATGCCCATTTCGCCCACTTATAACACAAGCCAGAAGACGACCAACTGTAAGAAAGAAAAACGAAAACAAAACCTCAAAAATACTTTCCTAGTAATGAGACGTTAAGATAAAACAGAAAGTTATGAGATTCTCTTTTTCGACAAAAGGCCAAGCGTCTCGTAAACGAGTTTCTTTCTTTCTTTCGTTTGCATTTCTTAATATATACTAATATTCTAAGAGGGCTACCGATCCGCGATGAAGACCTCTATGCATCAGCAAGGTCTAATATACCCTAAACTTTTTTATGAAATTCCGTATATACTAATTTTCCCTGTCCATTTGTTGGGATGGTTTGGTAAAGAAAGCGAAGCAAACTGGACACGTTTCTTTTCTTTCTCCTCGGCTCAAGTTAAGTTATTAAAATGTTCCACCTCGGACCGCAAATTAAAATAAGCGCTCCGAAAAGTAACTATTCTTCTTGTCCAGTTAGTGCATTTTCTTGCAAAACGTGAAATTAATAATTTTCTCCGTTAGCTTTGCACGCAACCACTTGTAGTTCAGAGTCCGGTCCCGCAATAATCCTAACAATAGGTTGCAGTGAAAAAATAAACTAGTCAGGAAAAGGAAATATATTTACCGTAACTTTCTGGAAGAGGCGAAAAGTAGAGTACAAGCACACTAAAGCTTAAAAAAAAACTTCCACTGCCCAACGAGGACTTTGTGATCTCAAATTAGAAAAAGAGAGATAAACCTGGCAACAAAAAAAGGAGAAAACGCACTACTTCTGCAAACTTACGATTTCTCTACGACAAAAGTAAGGCTTAGGAGAGCAACTAATCCTGCATTATTATATAAGGCCATGCCTGAACAGAACGGGTGAAGCAGGTTATTTTGACTTTCACACATAATTATGTGCTTACAAGAGTTAGGGTGTTTAGATCTTTGGCGACCCAGTTCCCACAGTAAGATCCAAGCGCGCTTCTTTCTCGTTAAAGAAAAGTCCCCGGACTTCTTCTATGCCACTACGAAGATCCAGAGAACTGCACAATAGCAAAGCGTGGACCGTGGACCGGTGAAGCGTGATCCGGGACTTGATTCATTGAGCAATGAAGCTGAAGCAGCCACCCTAAAAAAACATGTAATGAGCAACCTGGAATTTCCCTTATAAATTACTAATAAAACACTAGAGTTAAGGTACCTTGAGGTAACCCGTTCGTGGAGTAAGCATGTCCAGGGGGCTATGAGGACGGCAATAACCAACTGACATCCCAGCAGGTCTTTGTATTTTTTATCATTATCTGACGAACCAATTTGCCGCTGCATGGCTTCGCTTAACGCTAATAACATCGGAGTTAAACCTAAAGCTAGACAACCGAGAATAATGACTGGTCTAAGGTACTAGTCATGTGTATAGTGGACAATTTATGGACAGTTTTGTCCCAGTTCAACTTCACAAGTTTTATTTCATTTTTGTCGACAGTTTGATGGCTTTTCTCACGGTAATCTAAATGCTAAATGTCGGAAGGCGAAAAGACTTGCGCAGGATCCTGCTTTGGGATATCCCCCGGAGTAATGACATGGTGCTTTTTAAAAGGTGTGAAATTGCAAAAGGCATATAGTTTTATAGTTAAAAATCTCGATTTTCCTTTCCGCGTAAGCTTTGAACTCCAGGTTGGCTTTTCATAGGTCATGTGGGTTATACTGAGTAGTTTTTGGTCACGATCTTTCTGCCATTTAGCCTGAAACGTCTTCATCTTCTTCGGCATCGCGGCTTTTTACGAGTCAAAAAAAGAAAAATTCCTCCAGCACAGGACCGTTCATTATGTACCATTGATGACTGATCATTAGCTCAGGGAATACGTTCCGCTCGTTTGGCCTATCATCCTGTTAGCACCATTTATAATAGCATAAAAGGTGTCCGGTATATAAATATGTTCCAAGTTTTCCCACACGAGATGTAACTGACTTTATTTCTTCCTAAAAGATATATCAGTCACGAAGACCATGTAAACCCAACTTGTATATATATTCCAAAGTTCTTTAAACACCGTACAAACGAGCAAACTTTCCATGTTGGTAATAAAAAACAGACTCGGCTAATTTCTTTTGTAGTAAGATAAATTAGCTCCATATAATAAAGACATTGCACAGTACAACACCACTAAAAACCCCTCAAATCTTAGACACACATCTCGCTGAGATATACTGCCTTGCGTCAAACAAGTTGTTGGCCTGAATATCTAAGCAAATTTCCCTGCTCTTAATTCTTAATCGTTCCCACGTTTTCACTTCGAAGACTTGGAACGTATGACGACAGATGTACGTACTCAGAATAAGGGAAGTTCCAATTTGCCGCTCTACGTTTTTATTTTCTTATTTTATTTTAGGAGAAAAAAAAGAAAAAACGCCGCTCTTTAGAAGCAGAACATTTGTATTTGGTACAGTGCAACGAACTGTGGAAAGACAGCTGAAGAAAAAGACAAGAGATAAACCTGGGACAAGAGACAAACATCTCCTTGTAGTAAAATGTAACTTTTGCTCTACGCTAACCCATCAAAATCCAGTAGCTCATTAACATACCTGCGACTGACGGTCCAACACATGTGACCGAGAACGAGAGAGTTCCCTGTCCAACCCCTCCTCTCCAAAGAGGCTATTATATATAGAATGGTCTCATTTTCTTACGAATTCCATATCGCGAACGTCACCACACACCAAGGTCCCGTCTCAATCAAGTGGATATTTGTACAGTACCAAGCAGGCATGTGCAGGCCGGAATAGTGGCTTCAGAAAAAGAGGAAACTGAAATCCATTTCGTAAACGTCACAATCTTTATTAATAGTCTGTATCTGTATGAAGAAATATCATGCAATAACAGTACTACCTTCAAAATCCTGCTGATGGGAACAAGTGGCTCAAGTTAGTTAGAAAATATATTCTTTTGGCATTTCGGGCTTATAACTTATAACATCAGCCTCGAATCGTCGCGTCGCGGCAGAAATTTTCCCACCGAAATCTAAAACGAAAAAACCGGTCTACCCGCTGCTTGTCACATCAAGCCGGCCTCCTAAGAGACAAAGCTTAGCTCATTACTATGCACGAGACAAGGTGGAAAATCAAGGAGGTCGTTGCCAATTAACCATCCTGCGAAAGTATATAAGACTCCAATGCGATTACACGCTTCACAGCCACATCCACCTCCTGCCCTAAGCTCGTTAAGAAACTTGTGCAGTAAAAAAATAAATAAAATGATTCCCACGCTATTATGCCATAAGCTGACTGTTGTCTTTTTTTGGCAAGTGATCAAACAAGGGCTTAATTTTTAAGTCCTTCTGAAAACCACCAGATTTCTTTATCCTCCTGGTCGGCCTTCAATAGAAAAAAAAAATGATCCCCACGACGAAGCAGGCGTTTGATGACGACTGGTTCTGGGAGGAAAAAAAAAGTGAACAACGCATATTACACAAGCTCAAGTTCAACTTAACGCGAAGTGGCGCTTTCTCTATACTATAACAACATAATTATACAAGCATAAGACAAGTGTGATGAATTTGTTTGCCTATTGTCAAAATTGTTAGTCGCTGGTGATTTGGATCCCACCCCGAGATTTATTGCCTAGTTACCACCCAATTATTGACCCCACCCAATTAAGGAAAAGTTGTAGCATACAACTCTATCGAGCTTGTTAACGGGTATTCAAAGATTTTCGAGTCCTAAAGTGGTCTGGATTTAATGAAAGGGCAATAACTAAGGCAAACCATTATTGTTCACACTACCAAAACAAAAGTTTAAAAAATAAAATAAAAAAATGGAGGAATTATGGTCGGGTTAGATGCCGAACTATTTTTACGGCCCCATCAACTTTTTGACCAACTCATGCTAATAAGAACTCTCCCAAAAGAGCTACCGGTTCGCGAGGTGAAACCGTGAAACCCCTACAACTTGGCATTCTTCGCCTTTTGGGTCCTTCTCGACCGTCCGCAACGATTCAAAACCCCAAACCGTTAATAGGCTGTTTCTCTCCATTGCAAGTGGGAGCTTTGCATTTATCTGCATCAGCTGTTTATCGGTCTAGGGAGAGAGGGCAAAAAACGGGAAAGTGAGCACACAAGGGGACATTTCGTTCGAAGAGGCTGTTACAACTCGCAAATAAGTTTTGATGACGCTTTTATCGTGACTGTATACTAAAGAACAACGACGGGGAATGATAGTCATCAACATTTTATCGTGGTACCGGCATCAAAACTCGAGCTTTCGCCTTCCCCTTCATCAACTTTTTCTTCCGTATAAAAGTAATGCCACAAAAAGAAACATCCCTCCTACTCCCAAGTGACAAAGAGTATATTTTAGGATCCTAACAAAGACCAAGCTTTTTTTTTTTTTTAGGGGGAAAACAAGATTGGAGCTCGCTCGAGAACAAAGTCTCTGAATGCTGAACGTTCACAATCGAGTACTGTACGTTACGACACTTTGGGAGCAAAAAATAAGTACAATTCCAAGAGCCCTAGAGTGATTCAGTATAAAAGTGCTTGAATACCATGAAGGAGAGCTTTATGTGAAAGTGTGATATTGGAACTCGTTTAGGCCGTCATGTAAAGGTGATTCAGAATATGCAAATTTCCGATACGGCGAATACAGAGAATAGGTTCCATGCATGCAAAGCGAATAGACCAGGTTGGCACGTGATGCAGATCTCTATAACTAAATCCAGACAAAGGTTTAAGACATTAATACATCAATGACAACACCGTAAAAGCTTGACTTACAGGTATTCCCAGCTTCATAATAAGTCACCTCACAAAGCATTTTTACCTCTGACGTTTCTGATACGGTACCGATTCGTACCGATTCGCGCCCTTCTGGTTTTCTTATCGGGCTTTGGTTATTGCCCCAGAAAATACCAAAACAACAGAGGAACATTACTTTTACAATTGAATGGCGTCCCGCACGATTGGCATTGACCATTGAAGGCTCTGTTATGGGATTTTCTTACATGTCTTACCATATGCATCAAACGGCCATAGCTCACGCTCTCTCTCGCTCACTCTCTTCTGCTCTCTGCGGTAAGAGAGATAACGTGTGCTCTCATTTCATGTAACATATTACAATACAACACACTCACCAAAGTTTGCTTTGCAACACTGCCAGCACGACTTTATGCAAAGTAACTGCTTCAACTTCCCAGGATTACTTGCTATATACATAATGCAAGTTGGAGATTTTTTTATGATGACTTAATTACACATGACGCTGATGTGCACTACGGCAGTGAACGAATTGGTCTCAACCTGAGCTGGCTATTAGCTAGATACTATTAGAGCGTAAATAGAAAAACAATGCCATGTCGTGATTTCCACTATCCTATTAGTGCCTTTTTGACCGTATGAGAATTTATGAGACTAAAATTGTTTTCCGGGTGATGAAATGGTCTCGTTATACATGTTCCAATGTATAGAAGCATGGGAGGGGTTCGGGGTAAAAAAGCCTCTTTCGCGCTTTGACGTATAATAAAAGCACAACTTCCACGGTATTACATCTTTCTGAAAAGAACCCCACTCATCCCTACTATTAGAACTAACTTAAAGAGGCTCGTAACAATCGTAATACATAATAAGCTGACATCTTAACCCAAAATACGAATTTCTCCAAGCAAAACGAGTCTAAAACCGAACACAATCTCTAATCAAAAAGCTTTTTACTTATCAAGCTTGTCAAGCTCAATATATTTGAAAACAAAGCTAGTAATTTTAAGAATATTATAATTTATATTTATGTTATGCACAATTTCGTCCGTGATGCATTGCAACAATATGAAAACCTGATTTCTTAAGATAATTGAATTTTAATATTTAGTGTTAAATTATAGTAAGTTTCGCAAATTTGGTTAATAAGTTATTTTTGTTCAACTTCTTTAATTTTTTTTCTGAACACTATCCTGGAGCATCGTAATAATATAAAAACCTGCTATTTTAAGATAATTGACTTTTAGTATTTAGTGTTAGTATCAAATTTTAATAAGTTTAGTTAATTTTATAAAATTAGTTTTTTAAGCTTTAGCAGTAAAGTACCTATAGAAATGCTGTGTATGTAAGGTACTTCGTGATATTACAAGTTTTTTATTGCAATATTAAGTATCTTTTATTGTCAAAAAAGTACCATATGACTTGAATACGTAATTACGAGGAAATTTTTCACGGTATACATTGCCAGAACTAAACACAACATAAAAAGAAAATAAGGGTCCAAAAGAATATGATCAAAAATGAAAAGAAATTGTTTTCATAACGCTAAAGTGTTTTTTTTAAATGACCGCCGTCTTGTGCCAAAAAGTAGTTATAAACAATCTTTTCTGTTTTTGCAGAAAGAATAGTTAGTAGTTGCTATTAAGCAAAATTAAAGTTCCAAGAATGCAAAGAGGGTTTATAACATTAGCTTGCGCAAGGCAGCCTGCACGAATCTTGATTGGTTAGCCTTCATATTACAGATAATTCCAGACTCGGCACAAAGCATTCTATACTTTCACTGAGAATTTGCGAGAAAATCAAAAGTGAAAATCAAATGTAATTAGATAATTCGGAGTTTTATTATCTTCCCAATTTAAACGAGCATAACCTCAATTTGGATCCCTGATAAAGAGATTCTTGCCGTGTTTTTTTTTCAACACTTTTTCGCGCTCAGCGTGCACGAAAGAAAGCGCAATCGCGGTTCCATTGCCAACTAACGAGATAATCAAGGCAACCAACAAGAGTTGACAAGATCTCTCGATAGCTCGATTGTGCTTGGGTCACGCTGAGAGGGCAAAATGAATTCCAGCAACGATAAGATGCAAATTCAAAGCACCACCAAAAAGCGCCCGAGCAAAGAAAAAGAAAATAATACAAAATAATCTGCGGGCGAAGAGAACAAGAGTGCACATAACCTGGAGGGCAATGAGTACTATTCTTCCAAAGTGCACAAATGAACGTATAGGTTAGAATGGGGGTAAAAAAAAGTTCTGTATCGAGACTGCAAGCACATACCATACAACAAATGCAAAGGAGATTTATGAAGTTAGTGGTCGAGAGCAAACTGCTAGGATTTTATGTGGCAGACGACCCCCTCGCGTGGCACTCAATGCTCCAATGGCCATTCTACGCAAATGAGGGCGTTACGGGATATAGTAATCGTCTCTTTTTCTGCTTTGGTACTATTGCTCCAAACAGCTTTATTGTTGTCCAAGTGCAACTTCTTAGGTCACAGCAATTCTTCCCCCGTACGTCTCACAAATAAGTCATCAATGCCGGATCCCTCTATATGTAGATAGCCAACAAACAAATTTTCCCCCTGCAGCTTCTTGTGCATACACACAGAGATACACAAGGTTCGACGCTGCGCCACACAGCTCACTAATAACAAGAACTTTCCACAACTGGAACCTATACCTACAAGCTTATGTGTATCATGCAAATTGTTTCTGGGCCAGACACCAAAACAAGTCCCAAGGGAACTTATGCGAAGCGTATGGTGTGGCGTTTGAATATTGCGGAGCCCAAATGAAAAAGGCAATTTATTGCAAAGTCAAGTTGGGCTTTCCATGTACGGAAGTAGGAAGTGTACACTACCCAGATCTGGGTACACCCAGATCCACATTATACTCGACGGTCTGCCCCACGTGGACTATATAACCTCATAAAGCCACGCCATCGTCCATGTCTTTAACCACTCGCATATTGACTGGGACCATAAAAAGAAGTTGCATAACAATACCTAGTTTATGCTCAACCGCAATCAGCTTCCAAACTAAGGCCCACTTTCTCTCTCTTTCATCATATGATGGCGTAACATTGCCTCCCTTCCTCCCTTTGTCCTTAGCGTGTCGATAAAGGTAGCAGGGTATGCAAGTCAAGTGAAAAAAAAATACAAGCTTGTTTGGGAGCAGAAGAAGAAGAAGTCATTGGGATTGTAAGAAGCGCCAGCTGAGCCACGCAGCACTTAAAAAGAGTTATGCTATTGTGCTCTTTTATTACTACTACTGGCTGTATGCAAATGCGAAGAGGACATACGAGTTAAAAAACCATCAGCCAGGGCCATCCTCCCACAACCGAAAGTCACCGTAACGTTTAAAGCTACCATTAAACACTGTGTACCGCCGATAGGTATAGCTACCGTACAGGCGAAAAAGGTACAACGTTCCCTATACATAACTACTACGTACTATTAGCGAAAGGAATGCTATCCGATGCCAAAATAAACCGGCACGTAATCATGAGAGTAATATCTAGGCTAAACGGGACAAGTTAATGTCAATTAACTTATTCTACGTGAGTTATCCCACTTAAGTGAGTCGTCTAGAAAAAACTCCGTTCAGGTTAACGAGCACTAACAGTTGATTGAGGTTTCCAATTCATGATGTCGTTACAACTCTCTTAACTTTAACGAACATTGGCTAATTATAATTAAAGTCCCTCAATGCTCAGTAAATTTAAGCACCAGGTGACAAATAAGCATACTTCGTCACTTCAGGAAAAGTTTTACCCAGGTCAGTAGGCTATAGTACGTTTGGAAAAATAAACAACACGGATACGAAAAGAATCTCTTTTTCGCTTCAATAATTTTCTTTCTCCTTACAACATAACAAATGAGCGATCCGGACGGAAGGGAAGAACCCCTCTACATTATATTAATATTTTTCCCTAAAACAATAATTTTTCATATTTTTTTTGTAAACACAAATTCACTGGTCAAACGTGTATGCAAAAACGTCAATCTTTGCTGTTGAAAAGACTTTCTGACGGGAAAGTGTTTAACCGTGTGAAGGTGCTACAACTTTACTTATACGCCTTACGCGTAAATAATAAGAATTGGAAAGGTTTAAGCTTCACTGAAATGAACCTTCAGTTTGTCGTCTGGACTCCGTCAACAATTCCCGTTTTAGGCCTAGTTGAGCTCAACTAACATTTAATTGACATTAGCAACCCGTCTAGCCTAGGTATAATAGCTTATATACAAGCTATTATACCTACGCTAGATACTGTCTATACACAATATGGGGAAAAAGAAAGGGAAGAAAAAGAGATTAAAAATCTGGTCCGGTCTTTTATTACTGCAAAAACAGCAATTAGGAAATGACAGCATGATACTGTTGTTGGCGTAAAGAAAACATCTAAAAGTCACTAATAGTAAGTTTGTGCCGCTATCAAATTTCTGCCCATAAGTTGGGCGCCGAAGCCTACTGACAACAAGGGCGGTACTGTAATTATTAGGCATTAAAAAAGTCGCACGTCATTTAGAGAGAGACAGAGAGACCAAGATGGCTACGTTTGCATTCTAGGAGTTCGCTTGAGAAGCGTTAATCAAAACCTACGCAAATTTGAATATTTTCAATGCATGTCAAGGCTGCAGTAACTAAATAATATCGTTGGCGAAGAAATAAGTGTCATTAGACTAGCCGACAAGCCGCTTATATGCGATAAGCTGCTCGTGAGACAGTCACCCAAAACACTGCAAAACTTTAAAAAAAAAATGCTGCAGCGCGGCTTTTATCATCCAAAATATCTATTAATATGACAGAGAAAATGGGGTAAATGTGGCTTTATAATCTGAGGAAACTAATATTGTTAAACTGTAACACTAAAAGTATACAGAAAAATACAAACGGAGGTACAGTTAGACAACCGTAAAAAAACGCAACACTTTTTTGTATAATTCGATTTTTTTCGGATTGTATTCGAATATTATTCAGATTTTTTTCTTCTGACTAAAAAATTCAAGGAAGATCTCGTGAAGGTAAGAGTGATAAGAGATAGGAGAAGAAACGCATCAAATCAGCTTTTCGTGTGTGGGACATTGTCTACCTGTTTTTCTTTTTTAACCTGCAAGGTAAGAAAGACTCAGAAAAAAGGCAGCTCTAGAGCCCAGTGAAAGTTATTCCGATCTGGACTAAACAGAAGGCCAGCATTGTCACACCAGAGTCCATAGCTTAAAATGAAAGCTATATAAATCAACGTACAAATTTGCAACAAATACCATTGACAGTATCACGAAATGAACTTGGCTAAAAAAATACGGAAAAAAAGACGATGTTCTTAATGGTAATTTGTCCACATCCAAATGTGAAAGGGGGTTTCCCAGGGACCTTCCGTTATCCCCTCAAACATCCCTCTTTGGGCGATCGGAAAGTGAGAGCGGACAGTTTTGTGGTCGTCAAATTAAACGAGGAAAAATGGCAGGAATTTAATTGCCAATTATATGCCAAGTTCATTCTTAACCAAAGAAAAAAAAGTTCCCACAATTCTGGCTTTATGTAAAAGCATTTGCATGTCTATACAGGATACTTAATCGCATTAACAAGTTGTGTCTTTCAGTGAAATACTTAAAAAAGGTTTGTTTTTGTTTTTACTCCACTCCAGTCCTGGCATCTCTGTCAAAATAAAAGCCGAAAGGAAAAACAGGTCTTTTTTTGCTTCGTTTTTAATGCTTTCCCGGAAACAAGCGAAGCAAAAATGCCCTTAGCTTTTGGGAACCTCGTACGCGGTTCAAATTCTTGATTTTTGTCTTGACAAATGGCATTTCACTCTGTCAGAGAAGAAGTGTGCTAAGCTGGAGAAAAAAGTCTAACGCGTATAAAAGAAAAACCTTCGAGTTCAGGTAAACTTTTCCCATCTTTTTCTTTTTTTTGCGGTTTTTTATCACATATACGCGTTAGTTTTTCCTCGAAAATACCTTTGGCATGAGCGCGGCGTAGAGGAGTTCTTCTTGTCCTGTAAGTCATCCATCTCCAAAAGCCAAACACGAATGCCAATGTCCGTGCAGATCTGTTCCGAGACTTTATACATTCCCGCTCTCTCCTCTTCTTCCTTTCATTCTTTTTCTTTTATCCTGGTGCTTATACGTATGCAGAACGTGCTCCTCATGTGATAACCATTACATTGCGATGCTATCGAAAGGAGTCCTGTAAGCTCAAAAAAGTCAATGACAGGCCTGCTTTTTCGGGGAAAGTAGGGGAGACCGGGGCACGTTGGGCAGTTTTTCGTTCTCGAGAGCCTAGAAGACGCTATTCTAACAACATGAAATTAAATTTTGTGTTTTAAAGTAGCATTGCCATCAAAATTATAGTATTATTTTAACATAGCCAAAGCATACAGATTATAACCAAGTAAAACGTAATTTTTTTTTAAAAACGAAGCATTGATTTAGTATTATTATTCGTTAAGTACTGCTTCTTTGATCAGCTCGGGAGGATGTTTTCGTTTCCGTTTTTTTGCGATAAATCCTCACTATTAACTAAAATAAACTTGGTATTACTTAGATGTAGTGCACAGGTTTGTACAAAGTTTTTATGTCTGTCTGGTTCCAGAGTTGACAGTCATGCTTTCGACCCAGTGCTTGCCCACCATGCTCCAACCTGCCCCGTTTTTTTCTACCCGACGACGGTCACTAAACAAAAATTGCGACATCTCAGTAATCAGTTAATAAAATATTTCAAAATTGAGCTTATTTTGAAGGCAAAAGAATCAGCTATCTCCACAAAAAGTTCTACTTAGATATTTACCAAACGAAACTCTTAGAAGACAAAAATCTCTGTTTTCAAAAGTTTGGAAAACCCATCGGAAAAAAACAAAGAACTATAACTTTTAGTAGAAATTGGACGAGCACACCCATACTTTCTCAGTTGCTGCGTTTGTGTGAAATGAACGTTACGTGAATTTAGTGGATTTTTGTTTCAAAAGATGGCTCAGGTATTTAAAATTGTTCAACCTACCCCCTGCCCAAGGTGCCCAGGTCTCCCCTATAGACAACCTTTAAGCCACGTGTTTTCGGCTCCACTCGCTCTTCTGTACGCAAAATGCCATCACAGGAACCAGGGTCGAGGAAAATGAAAAATAAATAAAAATAAACACAGAAACAAAATAAAACAACGAAACGGATGAATGGTGGAGCTAATAGTAATAATTTCCGAGCTAATCACCCGCATTAACTTAAGCCCAGGTGTTCCGGATATGTAGACCCGGAAGGGACTTGACTTAGGACTGACTCATGGGACTCTGACCTGACTAATTGACGCTTAGGTTTGAGGGGGGCTTGACCTTTCTTTTCTTGAGAACTTTGACGAAGTAGAGACGACATACTTTCATTTGATCTTCTTGGGACCTTTTCTTCCTTTCAGTTAGTTAGTTCGACAGAAGTGACGCCACGAGAAAGACCTGAAAGACTCTAGTTTCCTTTGATTATTTGTTCATTTATTTGTTTGCTGCTGCGTTTGTGATAGTTGATTATTAGTGCCAATAAAGTATTATCCCTGAACAAGACTTCCCTTACGAGTGTAGATTAGTGAAAGGTTTGCATTCGTAACACCAGGCAATAGCCCAACGATTTGTTAACGAACTGAATACATTTTTCGAGACTTGGCAATTTCTACCGCTCAAGTATATACAACGCACATCTTCATTAAACATCGCGGATCCTTGGCTTAATAACCGTGTCATTTTCTGCTGCATTAAAGGTGATGTAATGGCTAATTCATCATTAGCAGGTGATAGTCGCAGGCGCCCCCCAGACAAGCGATCAAGAATATTCTTCGCGGGGTGCACAACGTACAGATAAACATTTAATGCAAAAGTTTTCATCCCCCAAGCACCTATTACGTTATTCGCTTATCAGGAAGAATGCGTATAGACTTGGGTGTTTATAGCAGCGGAACAGCCAGCAGCCCGCAATTACTTACTGTTCCTAAACGTGCTTTAAAAATAAAAAAATACCCGAAGCAGAGATGTACAGTTTGTTATGTCGTTTTGTGTTCGCTTGTTCGCTGGAAGAGAAGCTTGGTGCGTCTTGTTATCTCGATCTTTCACACCTGGGTGTCACTTACGACTCATAATTTGGGTTTTAATGACCCAAAGGAATCTTCACCTCCATTCGTACTGTTTTCAAGCACACTGTGCTGTTATGCGGCTGCTGGGTATAATCCTCGTCTTCTTTTTTTAACCTTCTTTTTTACCCCCGCAGTTTCTACTTGATGGAAGCTGGCAACCATTAATCCTTAATATCCTCAAAATTCCTTGATACCCAGTCAGTAAGCAGGGCTTATGGTTTCAACTTTTAAAGACCCCTTGGGATGAAATTGGTAATTAAAGTGCGGGAAAAAATGGCTTTGTGTTTGACCTGGCATGCACTAAGAACGTAAAATAGGTATTAACCGACTAGGAAACCGCCATTAACATGTCACATCTTCTCACCAAAGTACCTCTTTTCGATATAAAGTGGGTAACGCGGTATGATGAGTCATAATGCAAAAGAGAAAGAGGGACTTGGCATCAGCAAGAAATAAAAATAAAATAAAAATGGATTGCCTTGTCTATCACGAAAACACAATTTTTATGCTCATAGAAACAATGAGAAAAGTCATGACCATTAAGCACTGTTGTATATCATTCCCTCGCCGTAACCCAGCTCTTTTTAACTGCTTCAACCTACGAAGGACAATAATCTTCCTGTTTAGAGCTCAAAACTAAAACAAAAGAAAATGAGAATTGCAAAAAAAAGAAAAATAACAAAATAAACAGAAAATAAACATGAACAAGGAAAAGAAAATCAACTCTATAATCTATATAATATAGTCAGACTGTTTAGCACACCCAAAAAGCTTACGTTAAAAGAGAGGAATAAAGCTCGGTTTTTATTGTCGAGCAAAGATCATTCAGCATCCGTCAACCTCTATGTGGAGGCTCTACGGGACTCTTTTTTCTTTACCGCGTGCTGAACTGATCCATCAAATGTAAAACTCACACATACTACCCTTTTTTAACGACATCTAAAAAAGACCCAAGGCACAGCACATAAGAATAAAAAAGATAAGTATCCACCAGGATTATTTCTTTTGTCCTCCGCTCCGCACCTGCGCCGGATTCCGATGTTTTGATGGTATTTTCACTGACAGCGCCGGTCAAAATGGCCTTCTACGCATACTCCAGAACTATGTCAAAATCTGGTACGTAGGATGTATAAGATGCGGAAAAAGTGCTCTGCGGTAAAAATTCCTAATATATAGCTGTTGTGCATGTCGTTTATTAATCGGCTGACAACAGACTTGTTTGCAGCTGGAGCTTTGGGTGCGCACCCATATAATAAGGTGAGCTGCCATGTAACAAATTAATAATTATCTTAGTCCAATTCATATACACGCTAGCCTATAATTATCTCAAGTGAGGTCGACACTGTATAGTATATAGCAAAGGCTGACGGCACGCATATAAATATATATAAATAATAAGCGATGCCCTGGACTGACGTGAGCATCATGTTGGCTAACATGCGTGTCCAAGAGCGTGATTAGCAACTATTGTTTCGCTTAACTCTTCTGTTCGTTGTAGCCAGCATCAAAAGGAGCGCAAAAGGAAACGAATCGGACTTTTGTTCCGAGTTTGGGGAGCGATGATTCTTGTACGCGACTCCTCCCAAGAAGCTCTCCGGTCTCTGATCATGCTCCCATGCCGGTAACTTGTAAAGCGCTTTTGTCATGCTAACGAGAGGTCACGTGACCGATCTGACCTGGCCGACCTTTGTGGCGCATATATCCGAAAGATAAGAAGGCGTTTTTCGGCTCAACGTCGGTAATCTGGGATGAAGAAACGAACGCTACAAGCTCAGACTTTTGAAGCGCTTTCCATTAATTAAATACCATCATTACGCCTACAAGGGAAACGAGTACCTAGTGAAGGAGGCTAATTAAAACGCGCTGGAAGAAACCATGCTCGTTTGTCAACTTGCATCGCTTCGTGAAGACTTGAAGAAAACATTTTTGTTTTCCCAACTAATCAAGCAATACGATCTTTTAACACGGATTTTAAGGGCGCCAACTAATGAAAAACGTCCTAAAACATGCTTAAAGGAACTGGGTTGTCACGCAATAGTTGTCTCTTTTGATTTGCGCAACAACTCTAACGAACAGTATGTTTAATTGCTGGTGTCAAATCCTAACCCGATAAACATTAGGAACCCATGTTATCCCCCACCTCGACCATGTGAAAAGTTGCGATCGGATTTTAGCTTTTATACATACTGTTGAGAATGCAGGGAAGGGAGGGAGGTTTATGGGGAGATGTGATGGATGAGCTTATGGTTTTGGAAGCGAAAAGGGTATCCAAAAATGTTTCAATAGACCTTTATATACTGCTTCGATTAAAATCCAGTTGGGAACCACAATACAAAACTTATGCACATTGCATTGGAAGGAAATTCATTTAGCCCATTGATGGATTGGAAGTGTATTTGTCGGCAGCTCTTTCTTATGGAAGTTGTCAGTATATATATTCGTTTCCAAGTGGTGTCATTCTCCTATCGGATGCAAAAAGATGTGCATAATAACCTGAATAATCTTTGAGCATATAAGTTTGTGGCTCGTACCGGGTTCTCTTTTGCTCT
This sequence comes from Lepidurus apus apus, assembly GCA_022832285.1. NCBI lineage: Eukaryota > Metazoa > Arthropoda > Branchiopoda > Notostraca > Triopsidae > Lepidurus > Lepidurus apus. Next base: position 10,291 of record JAGJRO010000375.1, on the reverse strand, counting down.
TCAGGAATAATCATGAAGCATAATTCGGCACGGGCTATGAAAATAAGTCCAATAAAAAAGTTGTTCTTAAGATCTCCTCAGCACTTCTTCTCATCCCAACTGGGAAAAAAGCTTAAAGGCTATAATATAGTATAATATAACATTACGCATTCATGCAGACTTGGAAAGCCCCCGCATGATTGCACGAGGCAAATGATAATGGAATACAATAACATAAAAAAAGCTTATAAAAGTTGGCTGGATAGGAGCAGAGCACCTAACCTTAACGGACGAAGAACTGAAAACCCGTACCGCACAGCATTATGAATGACAAATGAGGTATTAGATGGTACTTTACGATCTTCCAGGCAAAAAACGATATTTTACAGCGCAGCTTACATAATACGGAGCTCGCATTTTCATATACTCTCCAAGCATAATAAGATGCATAAGACCACACACACAAAAAACTCCTTCAATACCAACAGCTGTTTTACGCTTTTGCCCGCGAAAGTCTATTAACAAGCTATGGAACTTAATGCATAGCGACTTTTATTAGGAAAAGACTAACATGTCAGTAAAAAACGCAAATGATCATTGGTTTTTCTTCGGGTTAACGAAAAAAAGAACTTGGAAGAGTTCTTCTTGTCCGCATACCATTCTCAACTCTCAAGGAACAGACTCACCCACGCCTTTTACATGTACTTAATACGCCCTTTATGATGTGTCATTATAAATGGGCTATTATACGAAGCTACGAGAAGGCGTTTTAAGGACTAGAAAATCCGTCGACTTGACGCCTTCGAATTGTTTACAATCCATGACTTTCCCTGACCCTCACACCATGATTAAGCTCCTATCTTTACACCTCAATGTTGTTCCACTACTAAAAAGCTTCGTTCAAGCTCGAATCGGCCCCATTGAGGAAACGTGCGTATCATACACTTACCTCCTACATCTCCACACCCCAGACTTTTCCATCACGACGCGTTACGCTTAAGTTGAGTTTATTCACAGAACCTGGGCCAAACAACAATGAAACTTGAAGGAAAACTATCTAGAACTCCTTCATCGTCAACAGTACACACTTTTTTGGGGGAAATTACATAGATCTCACGACTCTTACTCTCCTTGATTTACTTCTCTCTGAAGAGAATCTTAACATCCGTTGATTTCAACATTTTAATTTCTTCTTCTTACTCTGTTATTTTCCAGTTCTTTTGGACTTCAGTCATGTAGACAGTAAAAAGCCCGTCGCCATTATTTCACTTTCTTATTAATTTTTCAGGTTATATTTTCCAGGGGTACACTTTTTATATGCGAAATGCAGAAATTGGAATCAGGCAAGCCTTAAAAATGCTTGGATTTTTAATTTGTACAAGGATAAAATTGTCAGAATTATACAATTCAACAATTCAAACAAAAGAAAATAAACAATATCTATAAACAATCATTAATTTATTTTTTAATAGTAAAAATATAAATAATGTTTGAAGAATTTCTAATTTCCATTCAAATTTAAAATTAAAGACTATTTGTAAAAAGCAATTTTAAAGAGAACACAATTAAATTTTGTAACAAGTGCAAACCAAATATTGCAATTAAACTAGGAAGAAAAGCTTCTTTGCTGGGGTTAGGAATTTCTAGGTAAAAAACGAAATAGGATGGTAATAGTAATTTGGATGGAGTTTTGCTTTAGTACAGTAAAATGCTCATTTATACGATGAAATTTGGTTCTTATAAGTAATCACAAGTCCTTCGCCCACAGTTTGTTTTCTAAAAGAAATTTACCAGTTGTTGCACGTCGTGACAGAGTTTTTGGATGGCTAAATTGTTAGTAAAAACCTGCAATAGTAAGAAAGTTTGGAGTAAGGAAAGAAGAAAATTTTATAATAAAACTCTTTCTATGACTTGGCTTCGTTATTTATCTTCTTCTGTCTCCCTTCAATGAACTGGATATTTTAATATATGCTTTTCTCCGGGTCCTTTATTCGGGAAGCATGTTTGTAATGGAAAACGACTGCGGTGGCCTAGTCTTGAGCATTTAAATGTAACTGCGATTCGTGAGCTAACTTGGGAGTTAATAAGTGGATAAAATGTGCTCACGATGCCCGAAAAAAAGGGACCACCTCATGAGATTTGCGAGGGTTAAAAAGTAGCCCAAGAGCCTAAAGTCAAGAAGAACTCCACATCGCACTTGTTAATTCTTGTTATAAGCTATGGTACTTTGAGCAGCTAGAAGACTGTAATTGAGACCCTTCATCCTTCAAGACGAATGACGGGACGGGATATATGTAATGTATAAATAGATACTCCCTAACGCCCCAAGGAAAGTTTTCAAACAGTAACCAAAATTTCGTTCTTTCAAAAAGTTGAAGAGAAGAAACGCAATGCAATTGAAACTTGTAACTTCCCATGGATGTAAACAGGATCTTCTTTTACACAATGACCATTAGTTACAGCTAAAAATCCTTCGTCACTTCCTGTTGAATGTGTTGAACGCTAATGCAATAAAAAGGCTTCGTCAGGTGCGAAATCCTCACCAGGGCGGAAGTTAGTCCATGGTGACTGCAATTGACGAATACCGCTTATTGACGGCGTCAATATATACACATCCGTCTTTGCGTTTTACGAAGGAACAACGTCACGAAAACAAAAAGTTAAATTACCAGTAATTCAACTTGATCTACACGCCACCGAATATGCTGCAAGACATGGCATCTTAAAGTTTTTGAAGATAGAATATTGTATCCTTTAAGGCTTCCGTATACCTTAGCTCGGTTTAGGTTAGCATGGGAAATTTCGAACAAATTTTTGAGAAAATCAGTACATTTCATGAAAAAACGCTTTGACAGTATGCTTGAGCTCGCTAACAGGTAGTGCATAACCAATGCACAATTCTTTCCAATACGTAATAAATTAGCAATATGCAAAAGAATTTGGCAACTATGTGAAATACGTTGCATAAAAATGTCCTTTAATTGTGTACTATCTGCTACAAAAAGAAACATTTTGTTATAGATTGCTTGTAAATCGGAAGTGACAAGCCATTTTCGAGAAATCTTGTTCCGAAAGTTCGGTAACTGAATTGGGGACATTGTCTTGCTACAGCAATCTATGATGACAAGTTGTACTTCTCAGAGGCAGAACGTACGCAGAAACTTTACCGGAATTAGCTATATATTTCTGTTTTTACTTTCTTACGCAAGGCTTTCGCAAAACAATAATATTTACGCCATCTGTGGCTGTTTCGCATTAATTTGCTAAAGTATACGGGAGCTATAAGAGACTCGCTGCAAAAGATATTACGGAGCTAAAATCCCGCACGAAATTCTCTCATGAGAAAGCAAATGATTTTGCATTTCCTTGCTATATATCAGCTGGAGACTAATCAGACTGAATCGGCTAAGCCTTTAATCAGGTCAAAAACAGTTAGAAATGAGACTATGATTCTCAGCTAATTTTTCAATAGCTGAGACAATTCTCATGTAATATGCATGTTGATAGTCGGGGGATTCTCTATGCCTTTGGCATAAAACAAATTGCGTGACTTTTGCAGATGTATAGGCTACATCCGAGAAAACACGATAGTTTCTCATTTTGGTTGATTTGAATCTGATTTCTCTACTGAAAACATACTGAAGAAAAGTGAATCAAATTAGCTCATTTCATTACGCAGTTACATTGAAACTTCTTGTAATTAATTAAACAAATTCTTGTAATGACTTAACATTCAAGTTCTAAGCATTGCGTTGCATAATCTTCGATAGCAGGGTGCCACCAAATTCTGCATTTGTGTTGCAATTTTATTATTATTATTATTGGAGCACTATTGTGAATATGGAGAACTCCAAATGGAATTGAATGTTTTTTACTTAACATAAAATGTACCAAAATTATTAATCATACAATATTAGCAAGATGTTCTCCTTTTCGATGAAGTAAACCTATTCCAATATCAGCACACTTACTTCAATCTGGAAAAAGTTTCAATTTTTTAATAGATAAGAGTTCAGAAAAGATTCTAATAAGATACTGCCAAACAAGTGTGCTGACCAAGACTAATGCTAAAACCCTGTTTAAAAATTGGCGCTGTGGTCGGCTCCAGAAACGGTTGTAAGCAGGTTTCTCGGGTAGCAAATGAGCCAATAAACCTCAATTATTACCTCCTATTTTACAATTCTATGAACAGGTTTTCCCTACGGCTTGCCTGTGTGGCTCGAAGCAGAGCAGCCGATATTTTTTACAACGACAGAAAGACATTACCTGAACTTCTCTGAGTGACTTTTTTTTAGCATTATATTATTTGCCACTTGACTACAGCGATACTTGTATAACTCTTTGATACAATATTCCGCAACATAAAAAGGCATCCAAAACAGGGCTCTAATAGCTCCTCTGCTACTGCTGAACGTGTGTGTCCTAAAAGTTGTGGTTTAGCAATGAGAGAATAAAACAAATCCGTGCAAGGAGACTGCGCGGTATTATGCCAGCACTCGAAACCTTTTATGTTCCAAAAAGAAGGGTGGTAACAAGCCATCGCGAAATAAAAGGACACAAAGATATAACATACTAGGAAACATGAGTGGTGGTCCAAAACCACGGGGAAAAATAGCCAATATAATAAAAACAAACTTCCAACTCTCCCAACTTGGGGGAATTCATTTGCGTTTTTGTACTGGAAATAATTAGACAGCAATTTGCCTTTGGGATGCGGATGCAGTTCACAGGGTATGTAGGATGATTAGGTAAAAAGGGCAGGGGAGCATATGGTCAGCAAGTGTGCATTTGTGTCGTCACAAATCAAAACCGGGCTGCTTTTTAACACATTTTCTCGAGCGTAAAACAAAAAAAGAGCAAAAACGGACACTTTATTTGTGACCAAAAAAAGCAGGCAAACGTTGATCCACACTGATAAACTGGCCATAATAAAGACCAAGACTATATTACGAAGGCCATCCTTATTCGTTGTGAGCTTTATGGGCTACTCGGGCTCCTCTTACTTACAACACTCTTTCATTTTGAATACAAAAGCATTATAAATTGTGCAACTTTTGACTGGCAAGCGGCATGGGCTTGTCCTCTGATAAATATCCTAATTGAAATTAATGTCATGAAGCTCAGCAGGCTTTTTTTCTTCTTATCGGTCAGACAATAGACTTCGCCATTGGCCAATTTTTGTTCTATACAAGTCATTACGATAATCTGATCTTCGGCTTTACACGCATAGTTTTCGGGCTTAAACTGGACAGTTTTTAAATCTAAAGTTCCCTTAATCCTCTTATACACCATTTATCTTATACGTAGGGTGTCCCTAATGCAATATGCATTAATCGGCATATAATATATCCCTCCCCAACATATCCCCAAAAGCGTTGTGGAAATGCGTATAATAGCAAACTATATAAAACACAGTATAGCTTTTTAACGCGAACCTTTTCACGTTATGAATAAGACATGAACTCTTTCAAACCAAACGCACAGCGAAGTGGTTAAAAATTTCCACATAGGCACAAGCGTGAGAAAATATTGAAATTTTTAAAACACTAAATCCCTTAAGGACTTTGAGCTGGAAGGGGGAAAATAGGGTCCTACACACCAACGAACCAAAACTAATTCATCAACGACGCTCAAAACTTTAATGAGCCATCAGGAGTAAATTGAAACTGCTGGCAAACTGATGTTATCGTCAGTAGTTATTTGCTTAAGCAGTTTATGGACATAGGAAACTATACTAACGCTCTTGGGAGCTTTTATAAAAAAAAAAATAGAGGGCGAAATGGGTAAAGGAATTATCATGGAATTCTAATTAGCAGCAGGGCGGCGCATTTTGCATTCACCACGACGAAAGGGATGGGAAAACACTTCAGTGCCGTTCCTTCCCTATGCAATCACTAAAAACCCGCGTTAAATAACAACACAACAAACCAACAAGAAAAGATGCGAAGAACCTAAAGAAGGCACTATCACCTAAATTCCCGCCATCTGAACCCCAGAGCTGCGAGTCTTGAGACATTTTGCAGGGGAAGTCACCCTAGAAAACATCCTTTTCTTAAAGACATCACACTTAAGCAAATGGAAGGATCGCATAAGCTCGTAATGACCCCATCTTTTAAAATGTCATGGGTTTCCGTGGCCTTGTGTACCACGCCTCTTTTGTATTTGATCGAAACTTTAGTTTTCCCCATCAACTCGCCTCATTCAAACCGTGACTAATAAGAACAGCGGTCCCACACAGGATTACGGAATATCACGTTCAGGTTGTTCCCAGGAATGGGTGTATATTTCACGGCTAAGGTGTCCACGAGAAATAACTATTCAGTATTACACGTAAACATGTGAAAGCTTCTACACATGCTGGACGTGTATCTTTCTAAGCGGAAGGTTCACGAATCTGTCTTCTAGAATCCTAATACTTCTACAGATTCTACTAATATAATAATACTTCTCTTAACGCTTACATTAAAATGCTTACCTGAATTTTACCGTTGGCGACTATTATCTTTTGGAAGACACTGCTGAAGAAGGTACCAATGTATTACAATTAATATCGTATGTGTATTATTTTAATTAGTATCGTTTTAGTATTATCTTCCAATCGATAGTCATATCGCATTAGTATTACCTTAAAAATTGGACTTCTTAAAAGTATTAGTATTATCTTAAAAACCTTAAGAATCTATAATTGGTATCGTTTCTTTAATTATTTTAAAAAATCGTTTTATTATTCTTGAAATCAATCATAAAATCTACAATGATTTTTTTTTCCAGTTTAGTAACGTCCGGGACAAACGACACGTCACACAAGGGTCACTGCTTTATTCAAAAACAAAATTTAAAGAAGGAAATAAAAATAAATATTGCATTCAAGAGCCAGAAGTTAAGCGCGACTCTTTATGCACCTTGATGTATATTGCATGGGCCCCACGTGGCAAACTCAGCAAGCAAGCCCGGGTAGGATATGCACAGCAAGCCAATTTGAGTTTGGCATACACTGTTCTCGGGGCTTAAACAGACCATTCAAACTCATGTACGAGTTTGCATAACGTAAAGAAACGGCACTTAATTTATGACAATGACTTCATATTTCCTCCTAGGGGTATTTTACCAACAAGTGACGCGATGCCCTTTACATCTTAGGTATAACCCCGTTTTGTGCCTTTGACTCACTCAACAGAGCCAACGATACTGTTGGGGTAGTACTTGTGGAAGATAGTTGCAGCAAGCAGAGTCTGTACAAGACAAAACGCTCTCCGAGTGGTTGACTAAACAATTTCTGAGTAATATATACCTTTCAACTCTGCCCTTAAAGGAAAAGGAAGAAAGGTGTATACCACAAACCGGAACTCCGTGCCTATACAGATCTAAGCGACTTAATCTCTAATATTTCAGTCTGCATCTGCACATTTGCTTTCGCTGCTTTAACCCACCTCTAATGCCTACCCCTTCATTTCTGTCATAGGTGAAAAGATATTTACCATAATACAAGAATTTGAAAGTGCTAGCACCTCATCGCTGAAGGAATATTTTATAGAGAAGGGACTATTAGAATACTTAAGTGAAGCTTTGAAAGAACAACCCCCTACCCAAAAAAAAAAGAAGAAAAAGCTTGCACGCACTATTGTTACAAGAGCATTTGGGATGCGTGGTTTGGACAAGTTGAAATACAGAAAAGTCTCCTGGTGATTTTAAGTAGCTTTATAGAGTGGCTAATTACTCGTTGGAACCATAGGCGGGCTACCTAAGGCGGGGAACTTTTAAGAAAAGCAACCAGCGAGTGTCGGGGAGTCATTTGTCTTGAGAATTCAGATGGAAATTGGCCAACTAATATAAAAAAGGGGTGCTGGTTTGATGTACGGCTGCCAAAGGAACCAAAAAAAGTGCCCGTTAACTAACAATTGTATAGGAAATAAAACCCCAGGTTCTATATTGTTCTAAAGCCTTTTGGAATGTCAAGAAGTAAATTTTTCCCAAAGCACGATGGGGAAGGTTTGTGAAACTGGACAAAAGAGTCCATAGGTGTTAAAACATACACCATTGAGTTGACCGAAAAAGGAATCTATAGACTTTTGCGCTTATGAGAGACCTAAATCATCCAAGGTCTGCGTAATGAGATTTACGGGGCGGTGACAAGAAACCCATTCGTTTGCTTCAAGTACAAGAAGGCCATTAATTATAGACCAAGTGTTCTGGACAGGGAGTCCAGAATGTATGACTTGAGACCTGACATGACTTTGAGTAGGCGACCTTGGCGAACTCATGCCCCAAGGCTCGCGACAGTAGATTTTCTATCCTTTTTTACGATCGATAACTTTTAACGTTTGACTGACGCTCAACCTGGGTTGTCTCTCAAGGTTGACAAGAGACGCAATACAGCTGTACTGACGAACAGACGTACAAGTTTTCAACCGAATTGTTTTACTTTCGTTTTATTAAGTTGCTTGTAATAGTGATTCCGCAATAAATTGAACTCTATATGTGCGAACATTGTAGCAGTTTCTATAGTGTTGCGTACATAATTTCTGGTGCCGAAACCCGGGAATCCTAAGTGTGTTCCGAACTCGTTCTGTTAAAACTTTTGCCATGGCCTCGAAGAGTCCTCCCCCTGAAGCCAACGTTGAAGGCCCCGTGAAGGAGGCTCAGTCAGTGGCTGAAGTTTTGCTCAAAGTTCGAAAAAACGCCCGAAGCAAGCTAACAAGAATAATCCATCGAGTTGAAAACCATATCACAGATAGAGGCAGCAGGACTGAGCTACGTGCACATCGCGCCAATTTAACTGAAGTGTACGAAGAGTGCACGCAAGCACATTCTGACTACGTCGCACAGTTTAGCGGACAAGTGACCGTTGCGAAAAATGAAGCTTGGATTCGCCAGTTGGATGAAGACACTAACAATGCCTACATCCAAATCGACGATTATGTAAAATCTCGTGCCAATGATGCCTCGTCGACATATTCTCGAAGCACAGTGACGTCCGCGCGACGCAGTAGTCTCCAAGAAGCCGAGAGACAAAGGAGCGACACGGAACTCCGTTTACATCAATCTCAACGAGAAGTAGAAGAACGCGTCGAGGATATACGGGCGCTGAAGGCTTTAGAAGCGGAAACCGAAGAAAGGCGATTGAGGATACAGCAGCAGCAAACGCAGCGAGACCTCTCGAGTCAACTGGAACGAGAAGCCTTGCAGGTGGTCCATTTACGTCGTGAGGTGGATGAAGAAGAAAACGCGGCCCGCGAAGTCGACGAAGAATTGATATCTTCGCTCGCGATTACAAGGGAGCTAACGACCGCCAGTCCACGAATCCACCACGACAGGGGCTATTCCCCGCGAAACGCACTTCCTCTTTTAACATCGCAGCAGTGTCCAGTTCCTGACATCAGGTTTCCCCCTCCGGCAGCTGGGATACTTCAAGGTCGTGGAGCTGACCCGCTCGTTGCAGACGTCCGGTTTTCAAACCCGGTGAGTACTGCTATTCGCCCACCAGCCATGGACCAGCGATCTACGAATAAGCGATCAACTGTAAGTAGTTTTATAAATACTCTTGCTCCTCCCCAATGCTCCACGTGGCCTCTAAACGGGCCGGCTATTCAAGCGCCTCAATGTACACCACCAGATGCCTGGATAAATCAACTGAGCCAACAAGTCAATCCAAGTACGTCTTTTCCCTCGACGACCGCGTGTTCGCCATGGTTCTCTGGGGTAATACCGAAGGTATAGCTTAAGCCGTTCGATGGTAATCCGCAAGATTGGCCCCTTTTTATAGCCACATTCAAGAGCCTAGTCCACGATACCCTAAATTGCGATGCGCAACGAATTGCAATGTTAAGAGAAATGTTAAGTCCCGACATCCGTGAAAGTATTGCGCAAACACTCCTCAGTCCGGGGTTGTATAAAGAAGCCCTCAAAGAGCTGCAAGAGATGTATGAGGACCCGCAACTGATCACGAGGTGCTATATCAAGAGTTTACTTGAAATGCCAGCCCTAAAGAATCAGCAATTTGAGTCCCTACGAAACTTCTCGCGTAAACTCCATGGGTTTGTAACTACCCTTCTTCACTGTGGTTATGGGCATGAGTTGTCCTCAGCAGCTACGCTCGAGCAACTGATAGACAAACTCCCCAGTGGACTTCGAAGCAAGTGTGGGCGCCATGTGCTAAATATGGAGCCGCAGCTCCCGACATTGTCCGATTTCGATTGCTGGCTCAAGAACCTTGTGAAGGCCGAAGGAAAGGTACGACCCCTTGGTACTGTTAAAAGTCCAAATTCCGAATCTACGACGACAGTGAAGAAGTACCCTAAGTTTAATAAGGGGA
>JAGJRO010000380.1:0-38865 GCA_022832285.1 Lepidurus apus apus | reverse complement strand
AAACAAGGTGAAGCTCATGCTCCGAGTTTTCAGACCGTTGATGCAAAGACGACCGAAGTCTTGAAGGTAGCCTTCGTGACCTGTCGTGATCCGATCCCGGAGGAAACTCCAGTTCCTGACTTTTCCAGCAGCTTTCTTTCTGGCTGCGCGGTAGAGGTTACGGTTGATCATGGCAAAGTAAAGACCCGAAACAGTTGAAGGTAGTTCATTCGGGCAATCGCTGACTAAACAACACAGCATGACGCAAAGCAACGGACATTGAGCTAGCTCCTTGTAAGGACTCTCGGCTCGTAACTTCCCCATGAATTCATTGAATTGCTCCAGACTGAGTCGTTCATCTTCAGGCAGTAGTTTTTCCATCTCTTGAACATGTTTAAAATCATCGATAATAGGTAGGATCGAGTCATCTAAGTTTGTTATCGAGTCGTCGAGTTTGTTATCAGACTCTCTAGGCGGTGCTCGTGGGATTCCTAAGAACATATCGTGACAATCCCAGTCACCGATTTTGTTTTTTGAATCCGACTCTCTAGGCGGTACTGGTTTGTCGCGATAACTTGTAACCTCGGCTTTGGTTAAGTGACCTGCCTTGACGAAGAACTTGCCAACAGCCACTGCCACTTGTCTTGGTCCAAAGCCTGTCACTCTTACCGGCAGGGCGTGACTTTTGACATCATCGGGCACATGTCCGAATCTCGATGTGAGCACCACGTGGTATTCCATCATCTCTTTTTTCGCCATTATCATGTTTACCGCTTTCTTGGTTTTAACATTGGCCTCATCGTACCCGTCCAGAAGAATGAGAACCTTTTCTGCTCCTTTAATTTTTAATCCATCCTTTAATGGCGGGTCCATCTTCTCGTGGTAGTCTTTTTCCATGTAACTCAAGATGTCTCCCTGGTTTAAATGTAGGAATAGGTAGAGCCTTGATATACATGTGTGTTTAAAGAGACTTACATCTTCACCAACGTAGCTTAATTTTACTACACACAGTAGACCAAAACGTTTAATGTAATGCTTTGAGTCACTTTCAGACCGATCGGAAGCCATCTTAAGCATCAAGGTTGACTTCCCGTAGCCGGCGTCTCCTTCGATGAGAATGCGGGAGCTACCGCCTTTCGGTTTATGTTTCTAATGTTGCCATAGCGTGCACTTGATAAGTTTTAAGATAATTAAAATTTCTTAGTACACTTACGTGCCATTGTTCAAAAAGCTCTTCCACGCCGAACTTGGACGTCTTTGATTTTTCTAAGGCTAGTTCCGTGTATACTTCGTCGATGTCCCAAGTGAACTCGGGGTACCATGGCAGTGGTGAGGCTGTGCATAAGACAGTCGAATAGTACGTTTTCAAGTTTGTGCACTACAAACGGAAACGCGTATCGTTGTTAACATTGCTACTTCAATGACTTCGAGTCTTTACATCAAACTTATCGACGTCCATCGGTTGTGATGGTTCTCGCGAAGAGCTTTCTTGGCTTTGGAAAATTTGGAGGTTTGTAGTTCCACCAATATTAACATGTCCAGCATTACTGGTGTTAATTGGACCCTGGATGTTATTATTAACGTTTTGTTGGGCAGCTACAAAGAGATATCGGTATTAAATAGCTGATACTCTTTAAACCTTAGGTATAGATTGCCTACTTCCAGGAGCTTCCGAGCTTTTCGCACCGCGAGTTCTTTTCTTCTTATTGGCCATGATGTCACTTCACCGGTTGACTTTAATTTTTTCTAATATACTAGGGATCCCGGAATCGAGCGCAGCCCCCTCTGGATTTGTGCTGTAGGAAAACTGTAATGAGACCGCGCTGTAATTAAAGAGTAATATCTAGGGCTGCGTTTCTCGGACATCTATGTTCTCTATCTTATAAATCGCAGGAGATATTTATGTAGAAATGGTTCGTGTCCCCCACTTTCAGACAAGCCTGACACCTTTTACAATGGATTCATGCTACCCGAGAGCTGTCTTAGCAAGTTTCATGTCGTCCGAACGTAAGGTTTGTTAACTAAATTTTTAACGTTCGTTTTGGTGTTTAAAGGGTCTAAAAAGTCGAGACCAGAGACACGAACCATTTCTACACCAAATGTCTCCTGTAAATTAGACGATATTGAACGTAGATGTCCGAGAGAGGCAGCCCTAGATGTTACTCAGTTGACGGGTAAATTCCATCACAAGCCGTACGTGTTCGTCTGTAAACGCTGAACAGGAAAAAACTGCTAGAAGTCTAATTAAAACTGAATCATTACCTGGAAACTTGGACGGATGAAAACTGACGAAATAATAGTGCATTGACTAGTATACACGCTTGTTTGGAAATGTGTCTAGACGTTGACGCCTCTGAGAAGATATAAACCAGAACGCTGCTTTATAGCATCCGGTAAGCACCAAAACTTGACAGAAGAAAGAACAACGACTTGTCTGATAATATATGATATATGATAAACGCTATCAAGTTGTATGCAAACTGCTATAAAGTTGCATATCAACTGCTATCAAGTTGTGTCAAAATTCTTTCAACTTGCTATCAGTATCAAACTCGACCAAGTGTAGTACCCACTTCTATCAAGTTGCATCAATATTTCTCAGAAGCGATTTGGCATTCGGTGGGCCCCAAAACTTTTGATAGAAGAAAGAACAACGGACTTGACTGTTAGTGTAACGTGCGCCGATAGAAAAGACTATCTCGTTCAAGTTCCTGACAACAACTGTATTCCTTCTCCTCTATCAAAACACAAGAAAACTCAGAAAGCACGTAGGCCACTGGAAAAAGACATGTAGGCCACTGGCGAAAACCTACCGGTGGTGAACTTTTCGCCACATTAGCCTAAAAGACGACCAGAAAAATCTATCAAACGTTATCTATATCTAGCTGTATAAAAACTGCGATCACGTTGTGTCAAAACTTCTGTCAACTGCTATCAACTTGTATCAAACTCGACCAAGGATACCAACTTCTATCAAGGTGCATCAAAATTTATCAGAAAAAGCGATGTGACATTCGGTGGGCCCCAAAACTTTTTGATAGAAGAAAGAAAAACGGACTTGACTGTTAGCCTAAATGACGACCAGTACAAATGTATCAAACGCTATCAAGTATTATATCGACCGCTATCAAGTTTTATCAAACTCGACCAAGGCTGGGGTCTCACTGCCCGAATAACCTTGGGAATTATAACCTTTTCCTTGGAAATTGCTATCTCAGGGATAGGAAAAGCAATAGATTTCCAAGAAAGTATAATTCCCAGGGTTTTTCGGTTAGTGAGCCCAGCACAAGTGTACCCACTTCTATCAAGTTGCATCGAAATTTCTCAGAAAATGCGATATGGCAACAATGAAATTTGGCGAGCTTAGCAACAGGCTAGCGGTTAGCGAGGAAGGTTTACTTGACTAGTTTCCCAGACGGGGACATTCATTATTGGGCAACAGTGAAATAGTCCCGTGGCGGACTTATGGTATAGGAATTCATTCTTGTTAACAATGAAATCACGGGATTTGACCAATATTCCCATGATTGTATTTCAGTTATTCTTCACAGAAAGTTTCCATTCCGTATCCAGTACGGAGACTTGCTATTGCACTTGCTAAGTCATCCTTGTGTGGCTTTATACGGTATACGATTGTACGAAGCATTCCACTTTTAAGGCTACGGTGCACCTAAGCTGTAGACCGAGGTGGTTCAATGCGGCAACACAATGTAGGAAAGAAATTTCGCGAAACTACGTCGGCGATTACTCAAAAACTAATAACCAGATTTAAATTTTGTTTGCTCTAAAAATTAAGTTGAAAAGTAACCTACTGCACATTGAAGCCCGATTTTTAAAATTAGTTTTTCATAAATAAAGGTAAAATTTCCTTTCAGTTTTGCAAATTTACGAATGACGATTTTTCAAAATTTTTCAAAATTTTCGACGATTTTCTCGTCGATGTGCACTAGATATCATTGTCATTTATATTACTGTCAGAAAGTTCTTTTAAATTTTCTACTGGTTTTGGTTGAATCACCTGTGTTGGTTGAATCACCGTTTCCTGTGTTATTCGCCCATGAGAGCCCTAGGTGCACCGTAGCCTTAAAGGGGGGAGTAAGGTTTCAAAATGAAAAAATATGTTATAGAAGAGACCAAACTACATGTTCTGGCTGAAGAACCCCTATGTCAATTATGCATATTAACCGAGTAATTAATTATTTAGTGGTTTTAGCTCCGCCCCTTTGGTCCAAAATTCAAATTTCCCTATTTGAATTCATCCTTATAGCACGGGGGGACAGTTGGCCGGAGACTTAGCGCCTTTACCTATTAGCGCATTCAAAATCGGACCTTCTATTCATAGGGGCGGCACTATTATCTTTATTTATAATGCTTAAACAAGTCTCTATGTGCTTTGGTTAACTTACAAACTCAATCACAAAAAAATGAATTTTTCTTCGCGCCATCGCCCGATCGGAGTAGCTTGCCGTCCGGCCGGGCCGAGACCCGCGCCAAGAGCCTTTGGGCAAGTTTCGGTTTTGCTTCGCAGTCGAGAGCCCATACCCTGACAATGGGACCGCACGAGGCGGTTCCCACTATGCGGGTAACGCTCGCTGCATGGCGTTCAGCGGAGCCCGCAAGTCGCGGCGCGAAAAATATGTCAGATTTTTGTGATTGAGTTTGTAAGTTAATAAAAGCACCTAGAGACTTGTTTAAGCATTATAAATAAAGATTATAGCCACCAAAAAACAACTTTGTCTTATAAGGAGTAAAAAATTTAGTTTCCCGTTCTATATGTCTTTTTATCATACGCTAAAATGAGTACTAGATAAAAAGAAAATAATAAGTCTAACTTTCAAACGGGGCATATTTGCCATGGCCTGCGCGGTCACGTGGACCCGTGACGTAATGTACGCACACAATATGCCAGTTTGAGCCAGAGGAACCACGAACACGAACAGGTCAGCCTGTAATGTTTTATACGAGAAAAGGCCAAAAATTCGCAAGTCAATAACTCGGGAATGGCTAGTCAGAAAAACTTGAAACTTATTTTCTCGTTCTTAGAATAATGTGTGTAATAAGAATCCATCCAAATGTCAATACGCTATGTTGGTGTCTATTGTCCTTTAACACACGAGGCACAGGTTCCCTTGTGTTCCCAAAAGATCAGTCTTGGTTTGTTTGGGGGTTCTTTTTATTAGCATGTCTTTCCCGACTTTGTAATCTTGGCAACAGTGGTATCGTGTCTAACGTCCTTCGTTTTTTTCCCCTGGTATAAAGCTCATCGTGTAAGAGTGTTGGCAGTTTCCTTATCCGGTGGCTGACAGTTGAGATTGCGAAGCCTCTTCCTCCGTAACTTGCTTTAAGAGTGTCTGGGTTTGGAATATAGCAATAAGCCTGCTTATCCATGCTGATGGATCCTAAACAAGTTTTCTTCTAGTTTATTCCGGGAATTTCAAGTTGGGCCGCAACACTTCAATTGCCACGCCAATTCAATTAAAGAGGGGTAAATTAATGATGTTTGGACGCCTATACAAATGGACAGGGGCATATATGGATACCGTCATGGGCTCATTTGGAGGTTAAGGGTGGATTCAGATAGAGGACTAAGAGGGGTTTAAGGGTGGGTTCAAATCGAAGGACTAAGCAGCTTAAGCTAGTCCTCTCCTTAGGGCCTATTTACACCGCCTCTACAGCCTACTCTTCGTCATTCAAGGAGAAAAGGCGGAGTCAAATGTTTCGAATGTTTCCACCACTCTAACGGTGAAAATCCGTTAGAGTGGTGGAGGACTGTTTTCCGTGTATTGGTTTTGCTTTGCGTCTTTAGCCTTGTGTCTTTTTGTTTATTTACCTGAGCTACTTGTAAAAGCTGTAAGCAAAACCAAACTATTCACCGAAAACAGATGGTTGTTGTTTGTTTACCTTAAATGAAATGTACTCAAATGGCGGATTTCGCCAACTCTTGCCGCGAGAGGCGTAATTTGGCTCTCTATTTACAATAAAAACGTACCTCTTCCCATATCCCCTACAAGCGCTAAAGGGCACTGTTACACCCGTAAGAGCGTAAATACAGTGCCCATCTTCATTACAGTATTCTCCGTTTAGTGTCACGTGGGCTAGCGGGGCTAAAGGCCGATTTTCACAAAATAGCTAAGGAAAACTACGGTAACTTTGATTCGAAATACACTCTGTCCAAAGCTAAAAACGTTGTATTATATAGGTTCTAGGCTTATGTTTTTACTGAAATGAAATAAGATAAGGTCATGCTGGTCGCGATAAGACGAGCGCAGTACACATTTTCCAGACTTCCGGAATGCTGCTTTTGTACCGCAGCCAAAAAGAAGGCCGTCCTGGCCATTTTCCTTTTAACAATGATTCTCATGGCCAATTCCTTATGGCACGTAGGCCCTTCACGGAACTCGACTAACCAGCCAAGTACATACATTCATTATAGAGTCTTTACCAAATTCGCTCCCTAGCGGCAAGAATGGGCGAAATCCACCATTTTACGTACGTTTTCTACAAAGCGCGTAAAGTAAACAAACCAAAACAACAACAGACAAGTTTAAGTAGCAAGAAACTTTGCTACTTAACTTAACAAATTCTTCAGAATCTGAAATAAGAAAACATAATGTAACACACAATGACCGGCACTTGTCTTTTGTCGTTGTTTTGGTTTGTTTACTTTACGTGCCTTGTAGAAAACGTACTTAAAATGGTGGATTTTGCCCAATCTTGCCGCTAGATGGCGAGTTTGGTAAAGACTCTATTACCAGCAGTCCAGCTGTATATTATGTTCTATTTATTCTATTGTAAAAAGTTGATATTATATTTCAAGAAATGCAGGATTTTATTAGAAACTAGAATTATCCTGAAAATACGAGACTTTCTGAAAATTTATTTTTTCATACAGTTATACTGCAGAATAAGGGGATGTTATCATAGGGAATTCACCGTCGTCTTTATTTTGAATGCTTAAACAAGTCTGTAGGTGCTTTGGTTAATTTGCAAGCTCAATCAGAAAAAGATTACTTTTTTTTCGCGCCGTGACATGCTTTATAACTCGGAAATCAAACTGGGTTACAATTTCTTTTATAACCTTCGTACACCTTAAACTGGGTTACAACCCTCTGGAGGGAACCAAAACTCGTACGTCTTTTCGCTTACGTACCTAAGGCGGTATTCCAGTCCTCGTTCTCTGAACACATTAACTGCATTCTCGTTAGATAAGCCAATCAGCGTTAACGAAATATTACAGTCATTATCGTTGGTTTTTCCAGGCCATTTTTCAGCCTTGTCTGCAATAGCATGGAATGTACCTATTTCTTCCCAATTGTCAAAGAAATACGCAGAAGTTAAAGTTTGAAGCTTAGGAACACTTAAAACAATTTTGAGCAAAGCGTTTTGATCGCTTTTCAAAGCTTCCTCATCACTAGGGGATAATGGAGTTGAAGGACCAGGGCCAATAGAGGCCGCTGATCTAGGTAAGTTATAATATCCCATGTTGACGCTCTTCATCCTCGGACAGCGTTGAAGGGCTTCTCGGATCGGATGCAGTTTCAGTATATCGCGACTTTCCCAAAAGCCGCTTAATAATGACAGCTCTTCAATACGTCTCCACTGCTTTGGGTTAAGGCCTCCAATACCTGGTTGGCATAGAACTGCCTGTCACCGTTTAGCTTCGTCTCATCGATTTTGCCGATGGCGACAGTCCGCAGCTTAGGTAGGGAGAGGTTCAACCAACTGAACAATTCGATTGAAAACTCGCAGTCATCGATGGTCAATTCCTCCAGGTTCAGTGCCACATTTCTCCACGCAAGGAGGAGCTCTTGGTTCTCATCTACTGATGGAAGCGATCCCTTGAGGTACAGTTTAACATTCTGAAGACGAAGACTTTTCAGAGAGCATCTTTCCTTCACCGCGTACTTGCTGATTTTGGTAACCTGTAATACGAGCAAAAAGGGATGGCTTCGTGTGAACAAGNTTGAGGTACAGTTTAACATTCTGAAGACGAAGACTTTTCAGAGAGCATCTTTCCTTCACCGCGTACTTGCTGATTTTGGTAACCTGTAATACGAGCAAAAAGGGATGGCTTCGTGTGAACAAGGGTGAATTGTGATTGAATTAATTATGAAAATGTTGACGGCTGGAGGATGAAAAGGTTGGGGGGAAGTGCAGTTCTAAACATTTTCTTACTCACGTTAAAATTTAATTTCACGCCATGAACCGATAGCGTTTCTAGTTTACTGGCGAGCATCATCAGGTCTTCAATGTGTAGTTTGTAGCCGTGGAGGTGCAGCGAAGTGAGACTGCATCCAGGCTCCCGAAGTCGTTTTAATATTGGCTTAAGCTTACTGTTATAATAACAATAGTTCCTATAAAAATCTCGTTAGTTAATAGTTCTAATAACGTGGCCAATGTATTTATACTTCAAGCCCAGGTGTTGTAAGTGAGACAACCACTTCTTAGCCAATATTTTCAATAAGAGTGATGTATCACAATCAGTCCCTGCAATAAGAATTCAAAGAGAAAGTTGTAGTGTGTTGCTGCATCGCCTTCGAGACGTCCACATTACATCACATCACGTCTGCGATCAAATTTCTATAGCGCTCCCTCGTACTTACGATATGAGAAATCGAAACTCTTGAGACGGGCAACCTTCCGGAACCTCATTCATGGCCTTGGTCAATGCCATTACATAATCTAAATATTAATAAATTGCCCAAACAGTATTTACAATCCAGATAGTTAATTTAACATACCTTCTGTAAGGGAAAGAAAGGTCAATTTAACAGGACAGGAATGAGACTTGAGCAGCTCCTGCAGAATGCGAGCTACTTCGCTATTTGTGGGGTTGCCAAAAGAAAGATAAATTCATGTACAAGTGTTCAAGACGAACACCGGACCTGGACAACGTCTGCAACAATTCCGGATATAAATGGCCGTCCAGAAAAACGGAAACGAGGCAATCCTTTGAAAATGAACGCCATGCGTTTGTTTCTCTAGTGTTGCCCTTGCCCAACACTTCACACAGGTCAAGTAGAGTTTCGTTAGGCTCAGCTGAGCTAACAGTGACTGTTCCTAACGTATTAATACAAGCTAATGATAGACAATTGTCTATCATTAGCTTGTTCGGTAGAGCATCTTTAAATTTCATCCTGGTACCAGCGGCACCATGCCGGGTGAAATAACTTTTCATAAAGCGGGTAAGGCAGTTTGAAGGAAACTTAATGTCACAGAAAGCGTCGGCTAAACACCTCGTCCTTCTCATTTCTATCAAGGAAGCCGCAACTTCGTTGAAGCTGGAATCTAGCCGACATAGGTCACGTAAGTTCTGTTGGCATAGATTCTGGTCGATTTCTCTACTGAGACAGTAGGCGGCTAGAAATTCTGCCGTGGTTCTATGAGGAACTTGGTAACGAGGATTTCTCTCGTTGGTGTCTTGGAACAGCACTCCTGCCTCGATGAGTTGAGTAAATTTGACGTCGGTAGTTTTAGCCCTTTTCTGTCCTGTTATGTCAAACAAGGTGAAGCTCATGCGTCCAGTTTTCAGACCTTCGACGCAAAGTCGACCAAACTCTTGGAGGTACTTTTCGTGACCTTCAACGATCCGATTGTCGAGATCATCCCATTTCCATTGTTCTTCGACTTCTCCAGCAGCTTCGGCTTTCTTTATTGCTGCGCGGTAGAGGTTACGGTTGATCATGGCAAAGTAAAGACCCGAAACAGTTGAAGGTAGTTTACCATTCGGGCAATCGCTGACTAAACAACACATCATCACGCAAAGCAACGGACACTGAGCTAGTTCAACGTAAGGACTCTTGGCTCGTAACTTCTCCATGAATTCATTGTATTGCTCCAGACTGAGTGGTTGATCCAGTAGTAGGTCCTTTTCTTGAACATGTATAAAATCATCGATACTAGGCGGTACTGGTTTGTCGATACAACTTTTAACCTCGTCTTTGGTTAAGTGACCTGCCTTGATGAAGAACTTGCCAACTGCCTCTGCCACTTGTCTTCGTCCAAAGCCTGTCACTCTTACCGACAGGGCGATACGTTTGACATCACCGGGCACATGTCCGTATCTCGATGTGAGCACCACGTGGCATTTCATCATATACTTTTTCACCATTATCCGACCGACCGCTTCCTTGGTTTTAGCATTGGCCTCATCGTACCCGTCCAGCAGAACCAGAACTTCTGCTCCTTTACTTTTTAATAAATCCTTTACTTTTTTGCCAATCTTCTCTTCGTAGATTGAGTCCATGTGACTCCAGATTTGCCCCTGGTTTAAATGTAGGAATAGGTAGAGCCTTGATATACATGTGTGTTTAAGGAGACTTACAGCTTCACCAACGTAGCCTAATTTTACTACAAACAATAGACTAAAACGACTAGTGTAATCGTTTGGGACACTCTTGGACCAATCAGAAGCCATCTTAAGCATCAAGGTTGACTTTCCGTAGCCGGCGTCTCCTTCGATGAGAATGCGGTAGCTACCGCCTTTCGGATTATGTTTCTAATGTGGACATACATAAGTTTTAGGAGAATTAAAATATCTTAGATACACTTACGTCCCATTGTTTAAAAAGCCCTTCCACGCCGAACTTGGACGTCGGTGAGTCTTGTAAGGATAGTTCCGTGTAGACTTCGTCGATGTCCCAAGTGTACCAGTGGCACCATGGCAGTGGTGGCGATTTGCATAAGGTAGTCGAATAGTATAGTTTCATGTCCACCGAAGAACTCGAAGCTTGGGCGCCTTCGTTCTCCTTGGGAAGTGCAAGAAGATCAAAATGTTAAGTTAATTACGTCAATCGTAAAATATTTCCATCTTTTACTTCATTTCGCTGGTTTGCAATTCCACCAATGTTAGCGCTGTCACCATGGTTGATAATTGTACCATTGAAGGTATTATGAATGATTTGTTGGACAGCTACAAAGAGATATCGGTATTAAATATCTGATACTCTTTAAACCTTTAAAAGTATATAGTTGCCTACTTCCAGCAGCTTCCGAGCTTATCATATCGCCAATCCTCCTTATCATATCGCTTATTCTCCTTCTCAAATCCATGATGTCCCTTCACCGGTTGACTTTAATTTTTTCTATATACTAGGGATCCCGGAATCGAGCGCAGCCCCCTCTGGATTTGTGCTGTAGGAAAACTTTAATGGGACCGCGCTGTAATTAAAGAGTAATATCTAGGGCTGCGTCTTTCGGACATCCATGTTCTCTATCATATAAATCGCAGGAGATTTTTTATGTAGAAATGGTTCGTGTCGTCCTTTGGTCCCCCCACTTTCGTAACTCCCACATGTCAGACAAGCCTGACCCCTTTTCCAGTGGATTCATGCTACCCAATGTCATCTTATCCATGATGTCACTTCACTGGTTGACTTTAATTTTTTCTAATATAGTAGGGATCCCGGAATCGAGCGCAGCCCCCTCTGGATTTGTGCCGTAGGAAAACTGTAATGGGACCGCTCTGTAATTAAAGAGTAATATCTAGGGCTGCGTCTTTCGGACAGCTATGTTCTCTACATCTTATAAATCGGAGGAGATTTTTTTGTAGAAATGGTCCCCCACGTTCGTAACCCCCACATGTCAGACAAGCCTGACACCTTTTCCAATGGATTCCTGCTACACAAAGAGCTGTCTAGTAAGTTTCATGTCGTCCGAACGTAAGGTTTGTTAACTACATTTTTAACGTTTTTTTGTGTTTAAAGGGTCTAAAAAGTCGAGACCAGAGACAGGAATCATTTCTATTACACAAAGACTACACGTAAGTCTCCTGTAAATGATAAGATATTGAACGTAGATGTCCGAGAGACGCATCCCTAATAGATGTTGTACAGTTGACGGGTAAATTCCATCACTAGACGTGTTCGTCTGTAAACGCTGAACAGGAAAAGACTGCTAGAAGTCTAATAAAAACTGAACCACACTTAACTGGAAACTTGGACGGATGAAAACCGACGAAAGATAATAGTGCATTGACTATAGTTGACGCCTCAGAGAAGATACAAACCAGAACGCTGCTTTATAGCATCCGGTAAGCCCCAAAACTTTTGATAGAAGAAAGAACAACGACTTGACTGATAATATATCATAAACGCTATCAAGTTGTAAAGAAACTGCTATCAAGTTGTATATCAATATAACTGCTATCAAGTTGTGTCAAAACTTCTGTCAACTTGCTATCAGCTTTTGTATCATACTCGAACAAACTTCTATCAAGTTGCATCAAAATTTCTCAGAAAAAGCGATGTGGCAACAAAGAAATTTGGCGAGCTTATAGCAACAGGCTAGGGGTGATTATTCCAAATTAGTACTAGCAAAGCATGCAACAAAGATTACTCAAAACTAGTATACAAAAATGATTCAGTTGTAGTCTGAAGTAATTTTTTCATATTTACAATAAGAACGTACCTCTTCCCATATCCGCTACAAGCGCTGAAGGGCAGTGTTACACCCGTAAAGACGTAAATACGAGTGCCCATCTTCATTACAGTATTCTCCGTTTAGTGTCACGTGGGCTAGCGAGGCTAAAGGCCGATTTCCACAAAATAGCTAAGGAAAACTACGGTAACTTTCTTTCGAAATACACTATGTCCAAAGCTAAAAACGTTGTATTATATAGGTTGTTGGCTTATGTTTTTACTGAAATGAAATAAGACAAGGTCATGCTGGTCGCGATAAGACGAGCGCAGTACACATTTTCCAGACTTCCGGAATGCTGCTTTTGTACCGCAGCCAAAAAGAAGGCCGTACTGGCCATTTTCCTTTTAACAATGATTCTCATGGCCAATTCCTTATGGCACGTAGGCCCTTCACGGAACTCGACTAACCAGCCAAGTACATAAATTCATTATTACCAGCAGTCCAGCTGTATATTTTGTTCTATTTATTCATTAGGAAAATCACCTGACACTCTATCGAACCGAAAGAAAGTTGTGCAACCGGGTGATCCGTATTTGCAGTTACTACTCGGTTCAGATTCTCTTTCCGTTTCCAAATATACGTCCTCGTCCAGTTCTCCAAGATCTGGATCCAATACGAGCCAATTATCTTCCACTTTACCCGCGCTGATCCTCGATGTACCAAAACTGTCTTCTAAAGAGTCGAAAAAACCCGTCCCTGCGGGGGACAACATCACCTTCTACGATATCCAGAGCGGTTTAGCGCTCGCCAAGGTTAACTTACTGGAAGAGCTCTCGAATCGCACAGTTTCCAACTGGATCGACTATTACAGCTCCAGGAGTTTTCGCCGCTCTTCCAACACGACTCCCATAGGTTTTACTGATAATGTTACGTTAAAACCCTTCGCTCCTTTTCCGCACGTCAAGAATCGTTCGCACATAGTATTAGTCACGACGTGGCGCAGTGGCAGCACGTTCCTGGGTGAGTTGCTCGCCTCCCAACCGGGAACGTTCAGCCACTACGAGCCGTTAATGATGTTTGGTGTGAAGCAGGTGCGCGAACCGCCTGCGGCTTCGGTCGCCATCGAGTTGATTCAACGTTTACTTCACTGTGATTACAGCCATCCCCTAACCAAACCGTATGTGATGTTTGCTCGCCATTCCTCCGAGATGTTTGCCCGGAATGTCCGTTTGTGGAAGGCGTGTCACAAGGGCCAAGTTGGCACCCCTGCCACGTCTGCTTTATGTTATAACCCCGCTTTTCTCACGCAGATCTGCGCCTTGTATCCCGTCCAAGCGATGAAAACGGTCCGTCTCCGACTACGCTGGTTCAAGATGTTGTTAGCGGATTTGACTCTCAATACCCAAATTGTCTATTTGGTGCGCGACCCGCGCGGTATCATGTCCTCGCGCAAAAGTACCATCGACTGGTGTGTGCAGCCGGACTGCGCCAATGTGTCCCGCGTGTGCCAAGACATGGAAGATGACCTGGGATCTCTACAGAGTTTAGCCACCTTGTTTCCCGAACGTGTGATATTACTGCGGTACGAAGATATAGCGCTGTCGCCCAAAAACGAGACGCAGAGTCTCTGGAACCAGCTAGGTTTGCAGATGTACCCGCCCACGACCCATTTCCTTCGCACCCATACCACGGCCAACTTCGAGAAACCGTGGAGCACCCAAAGGGAATCCCGCACGCGAGTTTACGCCTGGAAAGAGAAATTACTGTGGGAAGAAATAGTCCTTATACAAGAGCAATGCGCCAAGGTGATGGATCAGCTGGGTTACGGTAGAATCACCCAGCCTTCTTTGAAATTTTCTACGGAAACCGTTTTGCCCAAAGTTCGCATCAAACTTAGCAGCAACTCGAGGGTACTTTTATAAAAAAAAAAAAAAAAAAATTGTTAAAAATTTTTAATTGGAAGAAAAAAAAAGAGTTGTATGTTTGGCCTTTTTTGGATCTGTCTGTGATTTATCCCAGCAAGGGATGACCACGATTCTTGTGATACTTCCACTTTTGGACTAAGAATTGAGGTCTTATTGTTTGTAGCCAAACTTTTGATAGCCAAATTTTGATATTAGGTAAAGCGCCTTTGTCTGCAGTGCAATTATTGGTGTTGATTTGTTATTTGATAGGCTTATAGCGAACTAGTTAAGCTAGTAAAACTATGTTCACCTGCTATACTCGAAACTAAAGAGAACTAATCTTTACCAAAGGTGTGAGGGCAAAGGGTTAAATTAGTTCCTTAATTAATTAGCATAACGCCTTTTAACCTTTCGAATTAACTTTGTTTCAACCCTCTACTTTCTTCAGAATCTGTGATAAATACATAGGAAACTCTTGCAAAGTGATCTCGACAGTATCTTACAATTTGATTTTACAAAGGTGCTTTAGAGCCTGCACGGGATACGGAAATACCTGGGAAAAGGGTCAAATAAATCGGCTAAATAATAAAAAAAAATATACAAATAAAGGAAAAATAATAATAAAGGATCGCAAAAGAAAAAGGTGCCCCAAGTATACCGTTAAAGTTCACCATTATATCGCTTAGCGCGATCGCGTCCTTGGAATGAAGCTGCAAAAGCGTTTAGGCGAAGAGAACCGCGAAAATGATGATGAAGATGAAAAGGACGCCGAATATTTTTAGCATCAGCCATCTGTTGGACGTCACGGACTGGAAGTAACGTAAGAGCTCGCTATGGGCAGCTTCCACATTGAGATGGGCGTCGTCAACATTGGCGTCAATCCTGGAATTTGAATTGCAATCACAATCCTTTTCTATTAAAGGAAATGGATTTGCTTTACCGTTGCACCATTTCTTCCTGTTCTCGCACCATGAACGCCAGCTGCTGGAAAATGCCACCTAGTTCCACAATAGTCGACTCGATGCTTTGCACAGCTTCAGTCCGGCTTTGCAAGTAGTGCTCGCTTTCGTCATGGACCAGCTGTTGCTGCCTTCGGACCAGGCCGGAGTTATTGGCCGCGCCCATGTCGATTGCCACGGAACCATTGCTCTGAGCTTGCTCTTCGTCAGCGAGTAACACTGAACCTTGATGGAAACCAGTTAAGGCTGAAGGCGGAAGGCCAGTCGCTACAGGTGCTTGGCTGAACTGATCTCGTCGACTTCGCTGGGCTTTCAGGTTCTGTAGAGAATGATAAACGGGTTTTGAAGGAAAATAGAGTAAGAGGAGGTGGATTTTTAAGGATTTAAGGGGGATTTTACCTCAGTTCTGACTTCCAAAACTTGTTTGAATTCAGACGACATGGAAGCTAACTTGGACTGGAGCGAGACAACCACATTGGCCGAATGTGACTGAGCGTTCTTACTAGAAGAGTTTTGAGTGGCATTCCGCGTTCTGGCTAGTTCTTGTAGCTGCGCTATTTGCTTGTTTAAACTAGTAATGTCTTGACGAATGATGTAAGTCAGTTCTTGAATTTCTAAGGGGCGATCATCAAACAATGATTTGCGTTTGGCGACTAAATAAGAAAGGAAAATTACATTATATGTCTTGGTCAAGTGTGTTGTAAGTGTATTTACGTAATGTAAGCTTTTCTAGCTTGGAGTATGTACTGCTAAGATCTTTTCCGATTAATCTAAGAACATGGAAAAGTTAGGAAAAGTCGGAATGTTTAAATAAAATTTTATTTACTTGGCTATTCTCATAAATTCGCTAAAACTGGGATTACTGCGGTTCTTGGCAGAAGTTTTGAACCCAACTGCTCCATTAGTTTGACGGCTCTGTAGACTTCTTGCTGCGGTGATAAACTCGCTTGTTCGATCGCGGAATGTCATCTTCTTGGTTAATTAGATGAAGTGAACTCCAAACCAAAAGTCAATAATGAACTTAATTTCAGGCGAAATATTAAGTCCAACTGAATGACACAGACACACAGTGTTAACTTAACACTAACAGAGTAACCTTTTTTAAGAGAACCTTACTTTTAGATGAAGCCCCCAATGAAAATGACGCTAACAAAATGTTATTAAGTAATTAGCAGTAGCTGTTTTCAGTGATCCCGTCACTTTTTCTTGATTGCGAAGATTATTTTGCTTGCTGGCATAACAGGGAATAAGAACCTTCGAATTTGAAGACCTTCCCGAAAATAACGTATGTGTCTCCCTAGGTGTTTGTTTTCTATACTAAAACGCTAAAAAGCTTTCCATAGCTCCGACAGTGGCGCTATAAGCACGTTTTGTCTTGACATGTGGCGTTTGTTTGGAGCGCGTTTGGTTGTTTAATCATTATCGCCTCAAATTTTTAGTGAAATAATAATAATGCCGCCAAAGAAAGGTGGGGCGGCCGCTTCTGGAGGAGGTGGAAAAGCTAAAGGTGGTTCCAAAGATGCTAGTGATGACGCTGGGAAGGAGAAAAAGGGAGGAAGTACTGTCAAAGTAAGCTAAGCAAGGATTTAAATTTTAATTATTTCAAACCAAATGAAAATTGAAATATAAATAAAATATTTTAGAAATTTTTATAATATTAATAATTCTAATTGGATGGATTTGGATCTTTCAGGTTAGGCATATCTTATGTGAGAAGCAGTCCAAAGTGTTGGAAGCTATGGAAAAGCTGAAAGCAGGAATGAAATTCAACGAAGTTGCTACAACGTACAGCGAAGATAAAGCTCGACAAGGGGTAAACCTTTTTTACTTTTTATTCTAATTTTTTAGCTTTCAGTATACCTGAAATACCTGAAATTCGTATTGGGAATTGTGTAAATTAGGGTGATTTGGGTTGGATGATTAGAGGATCAATGGTAGGTCCCTTTCAGGATGCTGCGTTTGCTCTTCCCGTGTCGTCTTTGGGCAACCCTATTTATACCGATCCTCCTGTGAAAACCAAGTTCGGTTACCATATTATTATGATCGAGGGGAAGAAGTGATTGCATGTACATTGGGCGTTCATACTAAAAGGAACGAAAAACGTACAGCCAAGTTCGAGCACTTTATTTCATATGAACATCAAGCCATTTTTTTACATTCTTCTTTAAATATAAAGCTCTGACATTTAAAACACTCACAAAAATGATCACACCTGTAAAGTGACTATTCAAGGAAAGGTTAGGAAAGTAACGACAGCAAAATTTGGGAAAAATAAGTTAGCATTTTGGAGAACACGCGAGGAAAAAGACCTTTTTCCTTTTCGTGGTAATGACAGGACTAGATAAGTATTGAGATCCGGTGTGGCAGTGAGGTTTCTGACGAAACTTAAGCGTAATGATGGTACGATCCAAGGTGCGGTGTGACGTGCCCAGCATGATGCGGTAAACTGTGGCCTCCCATCGACATGTTAGAATACAGGTTGGCGCCAGCGTTATTCCAGTATGAAGTGGGCGAGGGGAATATAGATCCTACATGAAAGGCCAATCTTTAATTCACGATTCTTCCAGGAAAAACGAGTTTCATTTCATTCCAAACACATCAATACTTTTCATTCCAGCAGATTAAAGTTCCCTGAGGCCTTTTTATATTTTATTTTTATTTTTTGAGGCCTTAATCTAGTGATGCGAAACATTCACAGATGGCACTGATGTTTGTTATTGTTTTGTGAAAGCCTTCCAAGAAGCTAAATAGCAAACATCAGTGCCACCTGGGATCGTATCACTAAGGTAATTGGGAACCGCGAAATAGATTACGCCATCTATTGCGAAAATCGCAGACGATTATGCGAAGACACTTCGCCTTTCGTCTTTAACATTAAAAAGTAGTAGACTAGATTTACCTGCGGAAGATGTCATGGCGGCGTGATGTCCCACTAAATTCAGTTTTGAGCCGGGATGGTAGGAAGTCATGAACAAGTCTGATTGGTATTTGTAAGCCGTAGGATCAGCCGCAGGTTGGGTAGCAGCTGCTAACCCTTGGAAATCGAATTTGTACGCGTACCGTTTGCCGTGAACTTTGGTCATTATGTTCTTGTCATAATAATACCTATACAAACTCTCTGAAATAAGCCATTTCTGAGCACGGAAAATTAGCCCTTTTCATACCTTAACGCTCGACTAAGTTTGTCGTAATTCATGTTGGGTTTCGATTTCCGTTCGCCCCATCTTCGAGCCACTTCGTCTGGGTCGGTGAGCTTGAATTCACCGTTGGTCCCTTCCCACGTGATACAAGCGGCGTTGGTAGAATCCGAGAGTAACTCGAGTAGGAATTGCCACAACTGAATCTGCCCCGATCCTAAACGATTCCCAATTTTCTTGTATTAAAATCAATATTAATTTTTATTTATTAGCATTCATGTAATATTTGGCAAAATTACCCGAGCTGGCTAGTCGACTGCTTGTGGGGCCGAACATTTGATAAGGATCTACAAAAGAAAAGCGAGAAGAAAAGACAGCAATTTAAATTTGGGGTCAAGACGTGGTTAATGAGTTGCTAGGCAAAAAGAGGGTGAGAGAGTCAAATTAGGGGTGGGCAGCGAAGGTATTGTTGTATTGGGAGGTAACCCCGTATGTGGACTTGTGTCAACAAAGCCCTTTTCATCATCACCGGGAGCAGGACTTCGCTGCTCACCCTCGCCACCCTGCTTTCCCCAAAAGCGGCCCCTGATTTGGCCATCAACCTTGATTAGCCCTCATCTGGCCACTTCACTTGGCTCGCCCCCAACCTCGTCTTCGCCTGTATTGCCTCCCCGTACAGTACAAGTCAAAATAACCGTCTTTTTTGGCTAAATCAAGATCGCGTGTCCTTACTCGCAACCACGTCAGCGGAACTTTGATTTTCTTAACATTTAGTTCATAGAACACTAGATTCAGCTCCTTCGATCTTCGGAAGGAGTGAATTAACACAAGCCAAAAAAAAGTAAAATTTAGCTTGTAAACCTCCAAAATGGACTACGCTTGTGTTGTACTTGTGAAGAAAGGGCGGGAAAGAGAGTATTATACGCGATTATCTTGTCCCAGGCTCGATTTTCGCATTGTGCGGGTTTTAAACGAAGCTCCTGGGCCAGCCAAAGCTGCCGCTATTCAAAGGTAGATCAACTGCGGGGGGTTGCGGATTGGGGTGCGGGGTTGAGGGCGTGCAAATTGGTTCTAACGAGGCTAGGTCGCGTCAGTGCTGTCGTCAATCGATAAATCAAAGGTTGAGGCAAGGGAAACTATGTTTCATTGTTGGTCTTGTTGGGGAGCTTGAAAATGGGGGCCAAAAAACGAACGTTTTGACTTGCAGTGTTTTGTACCGGGAGTGTATGTGTTCGCAGTTCAATATGGAAACCGTAAAAACTTGTTAGTTTCCGTAGGAAGTCTATATAGAATTCGTTAAAGATACTGGTCAGTTTTCTGATTCCAAGTTGCCTAGCACCTCAACAGAACCATTGTGGGTATTTCAAGCCGGAAATTACCTGAAGTTCTCAAATGGGAATGCGGGTCGAGCGCTGATTTGGAGGCAGCCATCAGCGCGCCCTGGTGGCTGTAGCCTGTATGCACAAAGTAAATAAACCCAATGAAAAGAATGTTAATATACCGTAATGATAAAGTTATTGTGTTAATCTATTACAGATTTCGTTTGCGAGCCATATAGTTAGTAATGAGAGAACGTGTAAACTATAAGGCGCGTATGTGGGAAAAGGAAAAAGCTGAAACTGAAAGGGAAGTGGGAAATTTGTCCGTTTGACTGCACTGATGAGGGAAGATGACTTGCTCCCCTCGATTCCATTCCATCCAAAGCTATCTAAGTTTTGGCTTTTAGGCAATCTTATTCCCGTCGATAATCGCTAATCGCGTTAACACATTGAACAAGAACGACGGCTACCGAATCTTCTTTTTTTATTTTTTCAGATTTTTTGTTTGGGAAAGAAATGGAATATGAAAAGGTCGTACAAGTTGATCAAACGAACTAAGCAGTTCAGCCCAAAAAGGGGACAAGATGGCAAACAGAAAGCAATTTTATAGCGCTGAATTTTTCAAGAGTTAAATCAACAAGGAAAAGCAACATCAAATGGACTTTTTCTGTTTCACCTAGCCAAGCATAGGGAAGAGTTCACGTTTTGCGTGTCGTTTGCATTCCTAGATTGGTCTTAAGTAGCAAATACGCTACGTTTGCTTTATTTAAAAAGGTTATAGGCAAAAGGATGGGGAAGTTTATACAACTCTTCAAAACCGAACTGGCATTATCGTATAGTTTTAAGCTTATTGTTCATCTTTTTATCTCTGGCTCTCTCGTGTATTCCCATTCTTTTTTTTTATATATATAAATCCTAGGAACTAGTTATAGTCAGGGCTGGAGGCCGGCGCAAATATTTGTCCAGTGCTGGCGTCGCCGGGTGCTGATTGCACTGACCCTACAACCAGACACGAGGGGGGCAACCTCTAATAAAGTCATCGCCTTTTATCCCTTATTCTTCTTTTTTCTTTTTGGCTGTCCTCTCTCTCCTTGCATTTGCTCGTAGCTCAACGCTCAGCACCATGGACAAACAGCATCGAAACAAATTTTGAAAAAAAATCTATAACTTTTGCTCTTACCTGAAGCTTGGGAGGTGGAAGGTGTTGACCATGCTGTCTTGTATGCAGAGTCTAGGAATAAAAGAAAATAATATATAATTATTAGTAAAATAAAGCATTTCAACAAGGAATACATAAGGGAGTAAGCACTGGCTGTAAGCAGTGTCTCTGGGAGTAAAGAAAGTAGTGTACTGTATAGAGTTATCAGTAGAGGAAAGCAGTTCAACAATGAATACGTAAGGGAGTAAGGACTGCCTTGTATATAGCGTCTGGGAGTAAAGAAAATAGTATGGAATCATTATTAAACTAAAGCATTTCAACAATGAATACGTAAAGGGAGTAAGGGCTGCCTGTGTACATGCAGTGTCTCTGGGAGTAAAGACAATATCGAGTTATCAGTATAGGAAAGCTTTTTAACAGTGAAATACGTAAGGGAGTAAGGGTTGAAGTAGTACCAGAGAAAAGCATGGGGAAATTGGCTAATGGAGCGGCTTTGCCGTAAGGCTCTGGAGGGGATTTCACGTCCAACATGACTGATTCGAGTTTGTGTTAGATATTGAGCTTCAAGTGTAGAGTTTAGTCACCGTACGTGTACAGTACGTGTGTCCCTTGCATGAACAAGTTGGGTGACACTTTATCAGTATGTGTGCACTTTCAGTCAGTTTTGCTAAACTAAGTTCAAGAGATCGGTCTATAACGTTCGTTTGATCACGCTAGAATCTTTGCTGCTCTTCGGGGGTACTTTGGCACTATATCATTCAGCATAGCTATGAGCTGCTGCACTGAATGGAAGGTATTGTACTGTACTGTATGGAACAAAGTGGGTGCAAGTTCTGCCAGCGTTCATTCAGAAATGCGCCTCATATTGTAGAACCGGCGTATTTCTGGAAAGCAATTCGAGGGGGTTTGGGGGACGTAAACTACTCGTGGAAATTTGAAATTCCAGGTCGGTTCACGATTTTTCTTTGAATAAACAGGAAAAGAATGACTGGTGTTTCGGTTGGTAAAGTGTGTTTGCCAGTAATAGTCCTGATTCAGTTTCTGGAAGCACGGGATGCAACACTTGCGTCACCGGAATTCACTTTTACACTTTCCGCCAGAAGGTCGGAAGAAGAAACGGATGGGGAGGCACACATTCCGCCGTTGGGAATCTAATTTGCTGCCAATTTCGAAAAGTCTTTAGACAAAGTGGTGATTTGCTGAGTTCCCATGCAACACGTTGGCGTTTGCCCGGTGGGTGAAATGCAATCAGGTGAGGAAATGTAACGTAATGTAATGTTCAGGTCTTTTTGACGGTGTAACCTGGTTTCCGTAAGGAAGAAAACGGGCGTAGGGGGTTTGGGTACTAAGCTACTAACTGAGTTGAAAGGGGGGGATTGGCACCAAACTTTCTTTCTCCTGTAAAAGCCATCAACAACTGAAATGGTGTGGATGGGGTACCTTCGTCTGTGTCGTGTGTCGTGTAAGAGGAGTGCCCTCCCCTGCGTCCTTTCTGACGGGCAGGCAGGCCAGGATTCCGCGAGCGTGTTACTGACTATGCTTACGGGGGAAGCGGAAATGCGCGCCAATAGGAAATGCGCTCAATGACTCCGCCGAAGAAAGAGGAGTGGCTGAACATGAAATAGCTCGCGGATGTGGGATTGGAGACTCGCTTACGCTATGAATTAAAGACTCTCCGTGGGAAAGAAAAAGCACGGCGATTTAAAAAAAAAACTGTGTGATCCATCGTTTTTTATTCAATTGAATCACATTTTGTAGTCATATACTTAACCGTATTAATATACTTAGTAGTGGAGCTTTTCTTGTGGACAATTGAAGGAAAAATGACACTAGTGTGTCACTGTCTAACAATGAATTTTTCTTTTTTCAACTAGTGGAGTGAAAGAAAGGGCAAGGTTTAACGATTCTCGTCAACAAAAGTTGATGGGAATCGTTAACCTAGCCTAATCTAACCTAAATTAAGCTAACCTAGTCTAACTTAACCTAACCTAATGCATTTCCAATCTATCGAGTGACACCCGTTGGTCCTTCTTTTGCCGGAGAACGTTTTGAAATAATAATACACACTAGTGTCATTTATCTCCGAGTTCCGAAACTGGAGAACCTGTTGGCTAAAACAATAATAAACGTCAGCGCCATCTGGGATTTTTTCGCAGCAATAATCTAGGGGAAATGGGAGCCTTTCTATTAATTTTCTATGGATATATACTTCGTAACTGCCTCAGATTTAGGAAAAGAAATACGGAAGTAGAGAATTAGAGCTAGGAAAGAAATATGTGGTAACTGCCTTAGATACGCAAGAAAAAATCAAAAGAAATATTTGTCAAAATCCGAGAGCTGCGTAACAGCGTAGGAAGGGCATCCCAATCACTGGATGGTCTAGACATTCAATGAGTTTTTGAAGCCAGAAAGACTTTGCTCCTTTTGGGGAGGAGGAAAAGGGAGCTCCGCCAACTCGATTTCCGACTTCATTTCCGCCGGCAGTAGTGCGTTCGCTTCCCCAGCATTCAGCGTCAAACATTTCAATCGCAAGTTGGAACTTGATTTCTTTTTCTTTTCTTTCTTCTCCTCCCTCCCTCCCTCCCTCAAACCCTTGCAGTAGCAATACAAAGCAGTATTTTTTTTTTTCAATTTCTTATAAATGGGAATTTTATTGTTGAAATGACACGCTTCTAGTTTCGGACTATTTTACGCGAGTAGCTTTACCGTCCATGAGCTACTCAAGTTGACTTTTGATGGTTATACACAACATTAACCCCGATCACGTGACGACGAGCAATTCCCATAACACCCTCTTGCTCGTGGCAAAAGAGTATCATCTTATACGCTCTCACGAATAGAAAGACTATCTCTATAGAGAGAGAGGGAGCGCGAGACAGAGAGGAGCAAAATTCTCCCGCGTTTTTGAGCCCCCCTGGTGGCCCCTTTGCGGTTCACTGCCTGCGCAACCAAGCGAAGTTTGGCGGGAGGGTGCAGGTTTCCAGTCCCATCTCTATAAAGCAAAGGGGGCAAAGGGGCCAAACGTCAAAAAGACATTCAACATATTGTCCTCCCTATCTATGGCTCATTGATGCAATAACAGACTGCTCCTTTTTCATGCATTTAGCTTCCCTTATACACATATATAGATACGTGGGAAAAGATACCGGGTACAAGTTTTGAGGCCTGGGACGGGAGTGGCGAACCAGCAGTACAGTAGACCACCACCCTCAATAGGACTTGCAGCGGAGGGTAAACCAAGCACGAAATCGAGGTTCCCACCCTCCTCTTTCCTCTGTTAGATAAACTGAAACAACAATTGGCTTCATTACCAAACGCGTGAACGTGATCGTATGTCATAACTTCCCCTCGTACACCCCTTTTTTAATTCTGACGTTTACTTATGCTAATAATTCACTGCGATGCTGTCAGTTCGCCTTTTGATTGCTTTTTACACTTAAAAAAACATATTTTTGTATATTTAGTTGCTGTGCGTATTTGGTACGTATTTACTGCTAACTACAGTAATGTAAAATAAATAATGTAAATAACGTAAAATAAAATGTAGTAATTTAAAATAATAATAATATATAAATAAATAATGTTCGCTTTTGGTTGCGTTTTACTCCAAAAAATATTGATTTTGTTTTGCTGCTGTGCGTATTTGCTACGTATTTCTACTAATTACAATAATATAATAATTTAAAAATAATATTATCATAATCTAAATCTAAATAATAATAAATAATAAAAAAAATAATAAAATAAAAGTAATATAAATAATAAATAGTATAATAATGTAAATAATGATAATAGAAGTAGTAAGTCAAGTAATTGCGTGAAGTAGTAAGAGGAGCAGTTTGGAATGAGGCTCAGTGGATTCGCATGCATTTTGTAGGCCTCTCGAGCTGAACAAGGGAGGTTAAGTTGAATGTAGAAATTCAAATGGGCAAGTCACAAAAGATTAAGTGTTGGCGCGTGGCTAGGGGCGGGGCTCATTCATTGACGAGCTGATCGTCGCTTTATGGTCGAAATGCAACAACAATCCTCCCTTGACACCCTCTTATGTACACTAAAGTTTTCCCTCGACGCTTTTTCCCACCCTTGTGTCGTTATTGCTCGGATCGCCCCCCAGCACTTGGCTGGCGTACTGTCCTGTACGGTACGTACTTCCCCCAGACCACCCTCCCAAAGAAAAACTGTACAGTACAGTACAAAAGAGAAGGACTGATGGGGGTCACGCGACCTAAACTGCCACCTTGAATGATTCCTGAACCTGCTCCGTCTACCCTTTGTATATGTAACTGCACGGCGCACGTTTTGGTCCCGTTTCGCTAACTACCTCCGCACAAGAGGACGTCCCTGTATCCCCGTGCCCTTAACGCACGGCTTGGGACGCCCCTTGTTGGCGTGCGCTCGGACTTGACGCTTGGTCTGGTTTTACAAAAGGTCCGAGTCACCGTCCCTAATCTTTGTTTCTTCCCAAAACACTTTCAGTTTGCAGTTTTCAAGTGAAATAACCTGGTTGGGAAATTGATGATGCACTTAAAGAAAGCGTATGATGTTTTGGGTTGTTTTTAGAGTACTTTTAAGGTTTTTTTTTCTTTTATTGGGGAATACACATTGTTTTTGTTGTGTTCCTGTTTACTAAGATGGGGTAGAAATCAGGGGAAATGTTTGTGTTTATGGAGCAAGATCTTTCTCTCTTGGCCGTGAAGATTGATGGCCCCCGAGTTCCGGTGATTCGAGGCGCAACTCCGCGGAGAGAGGATGCCTTCCTAAATCTCCAGCAGGAGGTCTTCTCTCGTTCTTTCCTTTTTAACGACAAGAGATTCTAACGAGAACTCGCCGGGCTCTTTCCTATGAATGTGCTCGTGGGTTGTAGTTGGCTATAAGGGGGTAAAAAAGAAGGGCTTGCCGCGACAAGCAAAGTACTCCGAGAGGGTTAGCGTCGACTTCCATCCAAGACATTTCCGGCCACGAGGATGCTAAGATACGTCACCATTTCCGACAAGCAGCCAACCTTTTGGGTTAACATTATCTTTTCCCCCTTGCGTAATAGTAACTGAGGCGCGCTGCAGAGATTGGCACCCTTTGACATGAATCTCCTAACAAAATGGCGATTGTGTAGGGGACGTTATACAGCAACGAAACATATGCCTTTTTATAGGCCATCCGGTTTCTATTGTGTTTACAAACAAAGAAAATTACTGCCTAAACTTTGGAGTCCGATTTGGCTTAAGGATACTATTTATTGGCACCATCTAGTGTCAGTTTTTGGCATTATTCCTATCCGTTATTTTCCCGTTACAAAACTTCTGAAACCTTTCCAATAGCTGGAGAAAGGGCCTTAATTGT
Organism: Lepidurus apus apus; assembly: GCA_022832285.1. Classification (NCBI taxonomy): domain Eukaryota; kingdom Metazoa; phylum Arthropoda; class Branchiopoda; order Notostraca; family Triopsidae; genus Lepidurus; species Lepidurus apus. The sequence goes on along the minus strand of JAGJRO010000380.1, from coordinate 12,711 downwards.
CTTAATTAATTGTTCCTATTGTACTAGAGGGTTTCTCTTCTTGAATTTGCTTCGCTGGCATTCCAAATTAGGGTGGAAAGTTGTATTTTAGTACAGAAAAACACTTACCATAGTCTGAAGTCCGCGTCGAATGATCGGTACTCGGGTTTTTGTACTTGGAAGATCCTGCCAATATTTTAATTCGTTTTAATTCATGTATGTGGCATAATTTTCAACTAATGTCAAGCTTTTTCTTAATATTTCATGGTTTTTATGGATTTTTGTACTTAAAAGATCCCGACAACATTTGAATTCGTTTTAGTTAATTTGTATCGTACAAGCTTCAAGTAATATCATGCTTTTTCCGAAGTATTTTATGTTTTTTAATGGATTTTTGTACTTGCAAGATTCCGACAACATTTGAATTCGTTTTAGTCAATTTGTATCGTATCAGCTTCAAGCAATATCATGGTTTTCGGCTTTTTTTATTTTTTAGTATTTTTTATTTAGATGGCGGGTAAATTTATAGCAGCCAAAAGTAAAAACGACAGCACAGATTAGCATAGGACAAACGTTAAGCCTCCCCCTTTTGTCGTATAGCTCAGCTCTTTGCTCACTGCCGCTCCATTAAGGAGAAGCTCGAGAGCTTTAGTAAAGAGCAATCATTAACGTCCGTCCGTCCGGCTCTAATGACTTGGGCACACGTTCCTTTTCCTTTTCATCTATCCGCTACACACATGCAGTTACACCATATAACTCTTAACTCAGTTGTTGTGTACCTGTAGCATCGCGTTTGCCCGCCGAAGTGTTGGAAGTACTCGTCGTCACGTGCCGCACTTCGCTGCTACTGGACCGCTGGTTGGAATGGCAGTCATTGTGCGACCTCGTGGTATTGACTGCCTGGGGCGTCACGCTCCGGGCCAGTCCATCGCTCTGTAGGTAGCTGGAGTGAAGCGGAGGACTGGAGCTGAGCATCTTCCCTCGTTCGACCACCGTTTGCTTGAATTGCTCCAGCGGCAAAGTAGTCGGCGAGGTCATGGCGGCCAAGCCAGGGGGGAAGCGGTAGCCACAAGCCGCCCAAGGCGACGAGGGGTCGCCCGCCGTCATCCCGACGTTAACATTGACGCCGACGTTGACGCCGATGTTAACCCCGATGTTGACCCCGCTCAAGCCGGCGGCAGCCATTGCTGCACTGCTCACGGAACTGTCGTCGTTCTTGATCCCAAACGCCGCGGAAGTCGGCGGAGGTAAATGGTGATGGTACTGTGGGAAGTGACTGTGATTCCTCGACAGACCTCCGCTGGGACATAGTTCAGACATTTTTTCTTTGTCCCAACCTGTAAATGAACGCCATTGTGTACATTATTAGATAGCTTCATGAAACGCAGCAGGCAACACAGCCAGGTTGGGGCAGGAGAGCAAATTTGGACTCTTTGGGGTAGTTTTGTTTGCTTTCACCCCTTAGTAAAGCTTAGAAGTTTGTGGCTTGCGTGTCAGATGGTAATCAAAACGATTTGGGCCCCCGCAGTACTATATGCCCTTTAGTGTACCGTCAGGAAAATCGCGGAGGGGCAAAAACCCCGTTCAGATTGCAACCTGTCATCTTCCCCAAACCTGTCAGCGACAGGATATTTCATTTAACACCGGAAGTCCGTAAATCGTAGCTCCCTTTTCCGTACCTGAACACGTACCGAGAACTTGGGTACTTCGTACATAGTGCACTTTCCCATATTCAATTAAAGCGATTCAAATTTCGAGATTAAAGTCAAGAGTAAGAAAGAATGGGCAATAAGGGTCAAATTAGCGTCACTTTACATGGGAATGTCGCCCTCGGTGATATTTCTTCAAAAAGCTCCCTTTCCCGTACCGAGAACGTACATTGTGTGCTTTTCAAGATTCAAGTAAAGAGACTCAAGTTATGACTAAACTAAAAATGAAAAATTTAAATTTACTCAAGTTTAAAGTCATGATTTGAAGTAAAAAAGAAAGAAAAAATTGCCATAAGGGTCAAATTAGCGTCACTTTACATGGGAATCTCGCCTTCGGTGATATTTCTTCACAAAGCTCCCTTTCCCGTACCTGAACATACCGAGAACGTACATTGTGTACTTTTCAAGATTCAAGTAAAGAGATCCAAGTCATGATTAAACTAAAAATTAAAAAATTAAAATGTATTCAGGTTTCAAGTAATGATTTAAAGTGAAGAAGAAAAAACATTTGCCATAAGGGTCAAATTAGCGTTACTTTACATGGGAATGTCGCCTTCGGTAATATTTCTTCAAAAAGGTCCCTTTCCCGTACCGAGAACGTACATTGTGTGCTTTTCAAGATTCAAGTCATGATTAAACTAAAAAATTAAAAACTGAAATTTTGTCCAAGTTTAAAGTCATGATTTAAGGTAAAAAAGAAAAAATGCAATAAGGGTCAAATTAGCGTCACTTTACCTTGGAATGTCGCCTTCGGTGCAGATATTTCTTCCCAAGGTGTTTGCGAAGTCTTGGTGGTTAAGGTAACTTGAAGGAAAAGGAACCAAAACAAAAAAAACTTGTGTTCACTCTTTCGGTTCCGAATCAGAATCACTATTTCCGTATTGCGGTTTCCTTTTAACTTTTGGGGAAGGAAAGCGTGACAAGCCAATTGGGGGAATTGCACTCCAAAAAAAGGAAAAGTTGCGATGAAGAAGACAAGCGAAAACTGTGCCGGAATTTGAGTTTCCGCGCTGGGTGTTGTCCCGGATAATGAAAGTGTCAGAGGTCTTCCTCTGAAGCGTCCGCGAGAGGAAGACGGAGGTTTTGTCGGCGGCGGACTTGGGAAAGGAAGACTCGCGTGAGTTTCATCGACTGTGGCAGGAGGTTTCCTATTCTTCCGTGTTCCGTCCGCCTCGCGTTTCCTGTGATCTTGACTAGTTCTCAGCGACTACAACTTGGGGAAAAGTAACAGGGCAAAGGTTGCGGAAAAGGGGGGATTCCGTGGAACCGCCTTCTACCCTCCCTTTGGTAAAAAATAAAAGAAAAGAAAAAAGTTCGCTTCACACTTGCACGATTTACCCAAAAAAGCCCGTTAAGGAGGATAAGCTGGGTCTAAAACTTCCCCTTTTTGGCTTCACCCTGAAGATCTTCCGCGGGGTAATTTTCCTACAAGGGAGGAGACAGGAACGGGAAAAAGCGTTTCGTTGCTTGTCGTCGGAAGTTGGACGGAAACTGGCCGTCGCCGTCCGACTTTGCATGATGGCAACCCAAATCCGGGCAAAAGGAGTCCCAAGGAAGAGAGTTCACCGCCATCAGACAGGGATTCCGCCAACAAGCTCACCCCCTTGGGGGAAAATTTTCAATCTCCTCCCTCCCTGTTGGGTAACGACAGGAATAGCAGGAAAGAGATTTGGAGTCTTCGAGCGAGCTAAGCTCCACCCTGAGCTCTTAATGAAGCGCCAAGGCGGGGTCGCGGCGGCGATGGCGCCGGTAAGATGCCGTGCGAGCATTCCCGTCCAGGGACCTCAAGTCCGGCCACCCGATTGGCTGCGCTGCGGTGCTCGGGCGGTTGGTCCCGCCTGCTCGCTGTCAAGGCAGGCGGTTAGCATGCCCTCGCGGCGGCGCAATCCGCCTGGCAAGATGCTTGGACTTGATTTCTTTGCGGGTTAAAAGATGCTTACTGATGTGTGGTCCCTCCCGTTTTTGTTTTCCTGTAACTCGCCAAGCACTTAAGGGAGAGAAACTTCGTTTGCTCACTGATTTGATTGTTGTTTTTACTTCGTTTTGAGGCCCTTTGTTTCCTCTTTCGGTAACTGCTTTCTGCAGTTGGAATTCTTCCGTTTTCTTGAGTGTGCGGCGTTTACAATAAACCATCTTGTGTCTCACCATCTCCTAAATCATCTCATCATCTTGCAAAAGGCTAAAAACGTATAACAGAGGGTGTGTAAGAACAAGTTATATTAAAAAAAATAATTACGTGTAGCTTTCCAGTCGTTAAAGAAATATTGTTGAGCAGAAATGGGTGTGCCCCCTGTTTTTCGATGATGTGATTAAGGGATTTGGTTGGCAATCATTAATCATGCTCGCATTTTTTGATATCGTGCATGATAAAAGTTCTAGCCGCTCCCAGTAGGATCCCATCAGCAGCTGAAACCATCCTCAACCATTTTTCATCGTTACATCCACACTAACTTGTTAGGAAAAATATTCCCGTGGTGAAGGTACATTAGCTTTACAGGAATATAAAGCTTTAATCCTGTCCCAAGCCGCCGAATACCCTTGGCGAACTTGACTTCTTAATTTCTTCCGTAGTCCTTTACTTATCTAGTATTTGAAGGCTATTTATCTAGTATTTGAAGGCTATTTATCTAGTCTAAAGACTATTTATCTAGTCTAAATAGCGAACTTCATTGTTGAAAGTTGCTGTGTTTGGGGGGAAAATGGCGCCGGTATATAGACCAGATAAATTTCATTGTTGAAATGTGCTCAATGTTTTGGGGAAAATGGCGGCGCAATGTTTAGCTTCTAACTTCTGACATTCATACTTTAAACTTCATAACTTCCAGCAAATCTACGTCTCTTACGTGTGCTAGGTTTTAGTGTAAAGTTTTCGTTCCTGAAATTGTTTTAACCGAAAAGATTCCACAGAGATTCCATTGGAAGCAGAATTTTTCGAAGGTTGAAAGATATAAATGTTTAGCATATAGAAGTTGATTTTCTTTTTCTTTTTTTACTGTTCCCTTTTAACCTTTTTCACTTTCCGTCTTCGGGCTGCATTTCCGGAGTTAAATGCGCTGGGAGAACATCAAAGTAAAAGGGGGGGTGGGGGGCGATCATGAATAAAAATGGTTCCCGCCCTATCGCGTCCCGCTATTGATTAAAGACACGTGCCCTTTTATCCATAAACCACCTTTGTGTGTTACCTTTCATTTCCATCACGGTCGCACACGCCACCTCAGAAAAGAAAAAAAGGGCAAGGTGCTAAAAGTGTCAAGTCATTTCGACTCACTAACTCTCCTAATGAGGTGTAGAAAGTTCCCCCCAAAGAGCATCATCATAAAGAGTTGTCAGGTCGGATAAATATTGTTACAGTTGCGAACGCAATACTGCCTGTCTCTGGCTGTGGCTATGGCGTTAGTCCTTAAGTCAATCCGACTTTAAATCATTACTCCTTAAGTCGATCTGACTGTGTGGTAATGAACTCTTGATGGAGAGATGAACATGACACGTGAACACTCTTCAGTACTCGAGATTACCCAAGCTTTCCCATGTCCGTCAATTGGTCACCGTCTTTCTGCACCAGCAGCAGCCCCATCTAGCTTCTACCCGTCACAGCGTTCCAGTTGATTAAATCCTTCGTTACGCTGATCCTGACATTCCCATAACAATCCTCCCACCCACTTAGCCGTATCAAACACGCTTTTTGTGTGGTATTAACTAGCTCATACCATACATTAACTGCCTAGATAACTTCCCCCACTATAGTGGGGGAGGAAAATACTTAAATGTTTCAGTTTTCTATTCACGATTTGTTTGGATTATTTCTACCTTGCAGGTATGAATTATCTTAAAGGAATGCAGGTTTAGCGTTAGAATTAGACTGTATTAAGTCTATTTACAAAATAAGAATGATACTACATAATAAAAATAATAATTATTATAATTCTAATTCGCATTCTTAAGAGATTTAGTATAAAAGATTTAGATAAAAGATAGGCTAATATATATTTATAGTTTAAAAGAAGAACCAAGGGAGAATAAACGTTTTAAGACCTTTCGGGAATGTATTCGTGATGTATGGAAAGTTTCCTAAGATCGTTACGTTAGGTCGTTTATTATTAGGGTGATACGGCGCAAATAAAATAGTGATTGGAGGCTGAAAAGACATGGTTGATGATATGGTGCCATAACTTGGGCAAGTGGCCTAATTGAAGTTCTCTGACGCTAGAAGAGACGCGAAAGACGGCTCATGTAAGAATGAAGGGGGGGGGGGGGATTCTGGGAGCAAGCGATTCCTCGTACAAAAGCCACTTCCGGACGACCATCGCCCGTCCGAGTCACCGGAACCGGAAACAACGTCATAGAGATGCCGGGCCAGAGAGGAGAGGAGACCTCTCGCTGGCTGCCGAGGAATTGCTGCTCAGCTCTCAGCCATGATTCTCGCTCGGAAAAACTCGGGCTGTCAATGGGGCAATGGCAAGCCAAAGAAAGCCAAGAGGGGGGGAAAGGGAGGCACCCCCCCCAAAAAAAAAAAGATGCTAGGGAGTGAGCCAGATTCATGGCACCAGAAAGGCTCGTCTTCTTTTCTTCTCGCGTAGTACATGTCAGTCGGTTAGGGGCCCTAAAGGAAGCTGGAAAGGGGAGACCGAGACGAGCGCAAAGCGTGATCACACAGCGGGGTGTTTCGACGAGATGGCTTCAAACATTATCAACGTTATCTACGAATTATGGTTCCAAAATGCTTTTTTCGGGTAAAAACGCGAAGTTTTGTTTGAATATTGGCTTAACAAGCCATTGTAATGAGAAGCATTCTTCTGCAGTGGGGTCACAGAACGTTGCCGGTGATTTCACAAAATTAATTAATTAAGAAGCATCCATGGCTTCGCCTTCTTTCGCGGTCGAAGCAGGGTCGTTTTCCTCGATTTCCAGCAATCGCGGGCCGTAAAGCAGTACATAAGCGCAATGCCAATCCCCTAAGACGTTTTCGTTTAATTTTAGACTTGAATTTATTTGCTTGAATTTAAGGAAGGTTTACCTCCTCCGGAGAGTTTCAGAATGTCTTCGCTCGTAATAGGGCTGACGCGGTCGTCATCCATTTGGTACCAGCAATCGCCCTTTTCGCGGATCCACGCCACGTAATGGCCACTCGAAGAAGAACGGCCTTTGTGCGTTAAAACAGCCTGTAATTCGTAGTAGCCACTGTTGTTAGAACCAATATCTAAGAGATAACAAGACTTAATGAAATTAATATTAATTAAGACTCGAATTAATTAAATTAATATTAATAAAATGACTGGAATTAATGGAACTAATATTAAAAAGAGATTAAAATTAATGGAATTAATATTATAAAGAGGTGCATACCATCTTCAAACCAGTAAGGGGCCGTTTTAACGGGAGTTTTGCTCGCAGCTTGGTTGGCATCTTTCTTAACCTGAAGATCCTTGACTTCTTCTACTTTTTTATCCTCCACTGCCTGCATTATTTATTAAAACATGGTGAATTAGCCCGGCAGAGGCAAGCATTGAATTTGAGTTGAATTACCTTGAATTTAGTTCTCATGGGGGTAAGTTTCTGTTGCAATTCGGGTGTACACAGCTCAAAGACGTCTAAACTCAAGGGGAACTTGATATCCTTCAGAATCTTGGCGTTGATGGCTTCGCGTTCTTTGAAGAAGAAGCGGACAAACTGGACGGATAGGTACGCCGGTAACCGGCTGATACGCGACTGCAGTAAACGCAATTTTGTATGTTATTATGAGCTCGTTTTTTTATTTATTAAAAAAAATTATCATTATTTGTTACCGTTTTTGTGTAAACAGCGTCTCGGCTCAGCGTCGGCGATTGCTTGGTGATGTGCTCTTGCAACCTCTAAAATATAAATCAAATAGGACTTCGGATAGGAGTGAATTCGCTTGGTTTCTTACTGATTTCAAGCCCGAGTGAAGGTATTTAACGTCTTGGGAAATGAAGCAAGACAGCTGCAAAAAGTCTTCCGCGCTCTTCGAGGCAGGCTCTTCTTCCGACTCGTTGCACTTGAGTTCACAAGCAAAGGTACCACCAAAAAATTGGTCAATTATGGAACTGCGGGAGAAACAGAGAGCTTTTATAGTAAAGGGAAGGTTTAAGTTTTTAGCGAAACGAACTTGTATTTCTTGCCATTGGCAGGCGCAGGTTTCGCGGGGAGCTTCAGTTGGAGCATCCTAAGAAGTTCCGTCCAGCACTCATTGGCGTCTTGTTGCTGGTACCCTCCGTGTTCTGACTTTTCGGCGAACCTCGGGAAAACCATATGCAAAACTCGTAATAGGAAAAACGGGGAAATTTCTTTGCCCTTTTCCATTCCGCTGTACAGATCGCGGAGACTGGCCGTCAGTGACGTGGCTGGTTCCAGGGCCACATTCCCAGCCGCTATTCATATGAAATATATTCAAATTAGTAGAGTATTTTATCCAGGCAAACAAATGCCTTACAGCCGGCGAATCCCTGCAATGCTTCCCGAAGTTCAGGCACAACTTTAAGACATTGAACGGTGGCATTCAAGTAGCAAGTGTTTCCCAGGTTGGTTAATCCAGATGGCATGTCAAGCTACAAAAAAAGCTTTAAAATCAACCTTTAGACAGATAAGATGAAGTGTTACTGCATTGGCTAGCTGTGATTCATCCATATCTTCGACAAAGACAGGTTTGTGAGCAGGCTCAGTAGGAACATCCTCTTCCTTGCTCCCCATAAGCAATATAGTAGCTCCCTGTTAGGAAGCAAACAAGAGCGCATCAGTTTTGCATACTGCAACAATTAATTTTACTTTAATCGTTACAAGAACTTACTTCGCGGAGTTTAAAGTTACCCCATTCATTATCTTTGAGCGTAAGGCCTTTCAGCATAACCTTTTGTCGTTCCGGAGCGACGCCTGTCAAGGCAAAAAGCTGAGCTTTGAAAAGAACGGGGTCTTCATCGGTGTTGACGTCCAAGTCTGTGAATGTTTCCTTCCCCCACTTTACTTTTACTAGGTAACAAGGATACAGTGTTTAACATTAATTTGTACAGCAAAATTTGTTGATTTACCTTTAAACATGGGCATATTAGGGGAAATTAAGTTGCACTATTAAGAAACTTCAGATAACTTTTGCCTTTATTTCAACGTGATATGCAAGATTTTGGTATCTTCAACGCCATCTAACGAGCAAAAGATAGCAGATTGCGAGAAATTGGGTTACAGCGTCATCATTCGGGAAATTTTTACACTATTAAGGCAGCTGTTTTCTTTCTGAACGTCAAAAATTAGAAGTCAGTTCAAGTAGGCAAACAGGTAAGATATACACATTTTACCTTATTTTTCACTGCGATTAATGACGGTGTCAGGATCTAATTAATATATTGTTCTGTAGGTGTAATTCCAGCAATCTAAGGGATCTTGAGATATATCTAATCCGTTGAAACTTACCACTTACCGGATAAGCCGAGTTCCGCTGAGGTTTGGAGAGCTAATCGACCTGTCGAAAAATGCTTATCAAAGTGAAGACTCTAACGGGAAAAGAAGTACTGAAACTTTACTAGTTTTAAAAAATGGTAATGATTTTGGTTTCTTCTGCAGATTGAAATTGATATTGAACCTACTGACAAAGTAGAAAGGATAAAAGAAAGAGTTGAAGAAAAGGAAGGAATTCCACCACCTCAGCAGCGTTTGATTTTCTCCGGCAAGCAAATGTAACACTCTCAACCCTTGTTATTCCCGTATTAAACTCATTATACTATACACTTACAGGAATGATGAAAAAACGGCGGCCGACTACAAAGTGCAAGGTGGTTCTGTTCTCCATTTAGTTTTGGCCTTGCGTGGTGGATTGTAAAACCTGATTTTTGTGTAACCCTTCTCAGCTTATTGCTTTTAATGTCTTGTAATTGAAGCCGTCAATGAAGACTCAATTTGCCAGGTGAAATGATTTGAATTTGATAATAACACAGACAACGCCTGGAAGCTTTTATTTTGAGCGTGGAATGTTAGATCTTTTCTCTAAGAAATAGAAAAAGAGCCAGTTAGAATGTGGGAAGTATTCAGAACTGGACCAGTGAAGTCACTTGGGAAGATACGTTTTTACGACCGTGCAAGTCTTTCAATTCCAAAGCAACCACACAACCTACAACATGGCCCCCTAGCTTTTCAATTAAATTGCAAGTCGCCATTAAGGTGCCACCGGTTGCCAGTAAATCGTCGATGATTAACACTTTTTGGTCTTTTTCTATGCTATCTGTTTGCATCTCGATAACGTCCTAAAAAAACAACCACATTTAATATACAAACAATTCTGTTGGACTTCAAAATTCGTGTTTACTGATCTATATTCGAGGGTATAGGCAATACCTTGCACGGTTCCCGGCAGTCTCCCCTTCTTCCTGACAGGTACGAAGCCTGCGTTTAATTCAAGGGCAATTATGGGTCCCAAAATAAAGCCCCGAGATTCCAAACCCACGACCACATCGACTTTATCCCATCCGTTTTCCTTAATCGAGGCAACTAGGAGTTCTACTACATCTTTTAACACGTAGGCATCTTTTAAGGCTGGGAAGATATCCCTAAATTTAGAGCTTTAAGAAAATTAGCATAGAAATTCGCAAATAGTAGGTCACTTCAACCTGAACAGGATCCCTGGCGTGGGGAAATCGGGGTACGATCTTATCTTGCTCTTGAAACCTTCAAGTTTGGTCGACAAATCAGTCACATTGCTCAAGGTATTCTCTACCATTACAGAATTAAAATATTTCCGGTCAGATATTTCCGTTAGTTTTGTTCTTATAGATTACGTAACAGGTCAGCTGGTAAGTTAGGCTAGTCCGACCCTTTCTGAAAGTAGCAAACGGGGGTAAAAAGCGCTTCATCCATTTTGGGGGATGACCCGTTTTGGGGGGTGATCGCTCGTTTTGAAAAAGAGCGCGCTCGTTCGCGCGCTCGCAATTTCAAACAAGAACGCGCTCGCTTTCGCTCTCGCTTTTTTTAAATACAAAAATTAGATACATAAAAATAAGCTTTAATTTAAATAGCAAATAAAAATTAGTGAAAAAAAACAAATGTACAAAAATATAAAAAATAGATAAGGAAATAAGAAATAAAAAAAAGAAGCAGTATTCTTCTATAAAATTGTTGCCAATTTTCAATTTTTCATACGTCCCAATCTTTTCTGTCACAATATACGATAATTAATGTAGTTATTCCCATATTTGATATAATGAAACGGATAAGTTCGTCCATTCACTTCCCGCTTCAAGTCTACTTTCACGCAGCTGCGTTTTCTGCTCTCTTGAAGAAATAAATAAAGATGTCAATCTGCAATTTAAGGGAACTCATTTTATCTGAACTCATTTTAAATCACTTACGTAATTTAAGGGAACGCACAAGCAAAAATATCTTACACCAGTATCATTTCCAACATTGTTCACTGTCTGCATAAGACAAGCTCGAAATTCAAATTAAAAAATAATTGCACTTCAATGCATAAGCAAAATTATTGACCAGAATCATTTCCAACATCGTTTCGTAGCAATCGTATCGTACCGTAATTTCGCTCGTCGACAGAGATATGTGGTGCAGGATGCATTAATCACGGCCTATGTAGTTCGCGTATCTATTGTAAAGCTGGCGCCACAATCGCGAGCGTGCGCTCGTTAGTCTGCGCTCGCAAAATAACGAAAAGAGCAATCGCGCACATCCCTCGCGAAAATTCGAGCGCGCTCGCTTCAGCTCTGACCACGTGCATGGTTGCGAGTTTTATGCGGTTGTTGAAAATTGCAAGAGGCGCCTCTAGTGCAAAGCTAGCCAATGCTTCAATTGGCTAATTGGACATGAACCATCAAACCGCCATTCTTTCACTAGACGCTATTTGAGGACTTCCGCTCTAATCGTTCCGAGGTGTTTTCCAAGACATTAGATTAGATTCCTCAGATCAATCAACGCTCGCACTAAACATTCCACGCTCGAAGTAAAGCCTCGAGGAATGGTCTGTGTTATTAGCCATTACAAATCATATTAAGTTCATATAAAAAAAAATGTTTAAACGTTATACTATAGGCCACAAATTACGTTGTATATTTTGCAAATTTTGCAAACATATTAATTAACTAATTTTCTTCCTTTTAACTACATTATTTGTTATATTTATTGTATATATTTTTATATTATTTATTTTATACATTCGCTTTTGTAATTTCGCGATTCGCACTCAAGCCGTTCAAATGGAAGGGGTGGGGCTCCATTTTTGGCGCCAAGTACCCCTAACGGACAAGTCGCGGCTTGTAAGCGACGTTGGCCACTTTTTGTGCTCAGTGAGTTGAGTAATTGTGTTTTTAAGTGACAATTAAACGTTCGATATCGTCTTCATCTTTTATCTTCAAGGTAAGTTTCATATCCGTATTTGTTTTTGACAAACATTCAATCCCAACTTTAGCCCTTTAGGAGGTTATTTGCTGTCACGCCAACAGTCAAATTTGGGTGACATTGAACTTGGCCTATCTCAACCTCAACGGTCATGGCGTCGCGCATGTTGTTGTGGTTGTGCAAGCAGGTAGAGGTACGACCGAAGCCGAAGGAAGGGTTGTGTGAATATATCTAAGTTTGCAGGTAAAACATGATAAGTGCAATATACAATTAACACTAATATCCATTACAGTGCATAACCTATATACGATACTGCTGATGTTATTTGCTATAATCAAAGGTAAACCTGACCTGACATCCTCCCGCAAGTTTTGTTTGTTTACAGATACTTTTTCTACTAATCATTTACTTCCTTTTCCTTTCTTTTAAACCCCACTGGCGATATTCCTGGTCAAAAACACACTGAATTGTCGTACGTTTACGATGAAACTTGCCGTTTGCAACTAAAACCTTATCTGCCTGGTATTTACGGCGTTATTATCGCTAAAGACGACCGCTGAGTTGAAGTTGGGGCTGAAACTTGAAAAGTGTTGATTAATGAGCTCACCTTAGTAACTAAGGAATGGTGTTAAGCATCTAGGATATGACGCAGCAGCGCAAGGTGTGTGGCTGCTGGCAG
>JAGJRO010000379.1:0-39267 GCA_022832285.1 Lepidurus apus apus | reverse complement strand
CGACGTTTCAAGTAATTTTGAAAAGGAGCGCCCAAGAACTCAGTACCTTTATCCGTTTGTATCACCTCAGGTTGTTCACCAGCTTGCCGTAAAATTACTTGAAAGGCACGAACCACTGAAGCTGGCTGCTTATTTTTCAAAGGTTGAACAAAAGCCCGCTTAGAAAAGACATCAATACAGGTCAATAAATAATTTACACCCTTATTAAAACGTTTCAACGCACTAAGGTCAACCAAATCCATTTGGAACTGCTCCCACAACCCCGTAACAATGACTCGGCTACGAGGAAACCGCTGTCGAGCTGGACGATGCATAGTATAAGTATCTTGCTGTTTCAACCAATCGGCTACCTGTTGTTTTGTAACCATTTGACCACGTTCCCTTAAGGCTCGGGTCACTGCCAAAATCCCTCCAAAACTAGCAGGCGCCTCTGGATTATAATATAAAGATTCCATAGTGAACTCTTCAAAAACCCAACATATATTAACCTTTAATCGAATTCTACAATTCCTTTTATAAGAGCAAAAATTATCCACTCACTCACAAGTTCTCGCATGACACTTCAACACTAGTACTGCGTAAAAAGGTAACGAACTGAAATTTAAATATTTAGTTCTCTTTTAAGAATGTAGAGATGTACTATAGCAACATATCCCTAAAGATCTTTTGTCACCCTCATAAAAGATGTCAAAACAGTACCCTTACTCTTTGGTCTTATTAAAGAGGTTCCTTTCAAGAGTTCATATGGGTTAACCTCCCTCTCTCTTCATATTTGTAGGACAAGATATGCCGAAAGTCTTTTTAGCACCTATCATAAAAGTTTTCGAAACAGTTCTGAGGTTATATTTCTTTCGTAATGAAATCACTTCCTCTCCCTTCAACCATTTAGTATAATTAACGTTGCGAAATGGAACGTGGTAAGACTTTCCGTGGAGAAAGAAGACAGGATAAAATTAGGAAATCAAGGTACAACGAGTCTTTCATAAAGAACAACAATAACAATCTGTCTTGAGAAATGAAGCCAAGGAACGGATACATAATATATCACTATTAGTAGGATAAGAAAGCATTGACCTAAGTCCCATCCTAAGTCCCACCCTAAGTTTAGGGGCTAAAATTTGAACTGTGCGCCATAGCAATAGTGACGTCATATAAGGTTAAAATTTTAAACGCGCGCCCTTTTAATAGCCGTATAGCACACCAATAAGATTGCAGGGATTGGCCTAAGGGGCGGGGCTTATGTCAAATCCCTGCAATCTGATTGGTGTGCTATACGGCTATGTTATACTACTGACATGTACGATTTGCCTTTAAGCTCAAGCGCATTCGCAATATCTTTCTTTACCAAGGTGGCTTCGCTGCCTTTGTCGAGTATGGCGTATATGTTGATTTGTTTGTCGCCGTTGGTGAGAACGACTGGTACTACTGGCAGAAGGACGACTTCGGACTTATGGGTTTTGTTGACGTGACCGACGTGGACGGAATTTTCGGTTGATGGCGATGAAGCTAGATCGTTTGATGTCGAGCTCCCGGATGAGTTCGGTTTGTTGGACGCACGTGGAGCGTCGTGAAGAAGAGGATTGTGTCGTCCCTTGCATCCGTTAACATTGCATAATTGTGTCGATGGGCAGGACTTACTTTGGTGGTTTGGAGCTAGGCAGCGAAAGAAAATTTTTTGTTCTTAACGAACTCGGTGCGCTTCTCTGGGTACAATTTCGAAACGTTTCGCAAGCGGAATTCTTGTGCCGCATCCCGCAGAATGAGCAGACGATCTCTTTCGCAGTTGATTCTGTCGACGTCGCCAAGACGTGGTTACGTTCTTTTGGCACTACTTGTTTGGTCGATTTTTGAGCTTCGCGTTTATTGTTCTGCAGCGGAGGATAAAGTTGTTGTCCTATCACTTTTTTTCTTTAACCAGTTGTCTAGGTCGTACAGCGTAGGAGAACGTCGTTCGTCGGTACGAATTCGATAAGTTTCTTCAATCCACGAGGCGCGAAGATTGTAGGGAAATTTCGTTAATACTTGCTCCAGAATGGCTGAAGATTGCAAGTCGACCGTTAGACCTTCCTTTTCCATCATGGGGATAGTTCCGTGGAGGTCATTGAAGAACTTTCTTAATGAGTGGGCGTCATTTGGCTTTACCGGGTTTAAATTGAACAACGTTTTGATGTATGCGCTTGCTACCATGCTTGGGTGTCCGTAAAGTTCTTGTAAGTCTTGCAGAGCGTGGTAGTACAACGCCGGATTGTGAAGACTTTGAGCGATGCTGTCGCGTACGTTAGGTAATAGCAGCTCACGAAAATAGGCAATTCTTTGGGCGTCGCTAGGTACCACATCGTGAATAAGGCTTTTAAATTGGGCGATAAACATATGCCATTCGCGAGGGTCCCCATTGAAGGGTTTAATATTGACGTTTGCTAACTGCGGGGATGCCCATGGCATTCCAAAGTAGGGCGGCGAGGTGTTGTTTTAGTATCGTGAATCCAGACGTCGGTTGAGCTAGAATGGGAATACGGTTGTTCTTGGGTTTTGCATGAAAGCTGGAGTAACTTGAACAGGTTGTACTTCTAAACTTCTTTACGTGATTACGGAACTTTGAAGTTGTAACAACTGCTGCTGGGCTGCGGAGATATGCCTTCCGATTTCTTCGATTTGGTGGATACGGGCTAAATCGTCGTCCCTAAGTGGAGCGGACGTTTTGGAAGTGCTGGAGTTTGTTGAACTTGAGTTGGGCGAAACAACACTGATTGCCGTGGTGTTGCAGGCTTATTCAGATATTCATCGATTTCGGTAACATATGGTAGAATGTCGGCTTCAATTTTAGCCTGATAATTTTTAGCCAATTGCAAACGATGTCCATCAAGTTGCGCTGCAAGAATGGATATTTCATTTGTAGATTCCCATTCTTTCAGCATCGAAAAGAGTTGTCTTTTTAGGACGGTGATGGCTTCGCGGGCCTCTTGGCGTCGAATGCTTTCGTGAATTTCGGTGGCAGACTTGAAGAGACGTTTCTTGTTGGCAGTCCGTAGTTGATAAAGAGCCTTAGGATCGTCGTCGTCTTCGTTATCGGATTCGAGAGGGGGGAGCAGAGGAGCTTGTGCCATTATCGTTGTTTGAGCTTAGGTTTGGGAATTACTAAACGAGCTTGAAAGTCGAAATTTCGTAGTACGAGATTAATTAACGTTAATCGGGAACTTTTACCACTTCCCGGTCGATGCACCATACATTTGTGCGAGATGCGTAGGGTTCAGGGTTGACAGCGGTAATTTTTTTTCTTACTGCTACCCGGTAAGGGTAAAAGAGATTTTCGATTACCGTACCGCGGTAAGTATTTACCGACATACTTTTAGTTTCATGCGGTAGCGGTAAAAAAATAAATAAAAAAAATTCTGCTTGGGCTTTGTTTGGGTTCGATGCTTGAATTTGGACTTCAGAGCATGGAATGTTTGGTTCAAACCGCGTTGAGTCGCGTAACCAGCCAAAGCACGCTCAACACGTTCTCCGAAGTCTAGCACAGCTATCTCCTGTGGTAGGATAGAGAGACTTGGCATAGGAGATAGCTGTGCTTTTTAGACGTTTCCACGCCTCAGTTGAGTTAAATTAGGTTACGTTAAGTTATTTTAGGTTAGGTTAGTTAAGTTCCTATCTAGCATAACTTAACTCAACTGAGACGTGTTGAGCACGCTTCCCATTAGGTCACGTGACTCAAACGATTGGTTCACGGAGCGTAAAGTGACGTCATGTCCAGCAAAGCGTTGCAATGCCGGGGCTCCACCGTGGCCTTAAAAATTCGATTTTACCGCTACCGCGCGGTACTTTCAAAGGATTACGGTAATGCGGTAAATGTTGTAATTTTAAAATTACCGCAATAAAAGACTGCGGTAAAATATTTTACCGCGGTAATTACCGCGGTAAAGGGAATAGCGCGGTATACCCTGGTAGGTTCGATGAGTCAAAATTTGAACGTAAGCGTAGGAGTTCAACTACTGTATTGTACTAATTTGACGTATCGATGACGTATGAGAATGCTCAGACTACCAAGACGACTGACTACTGAGCTACCTTATATAGTTACAAAAAGGGAATATTCGAGAAAAAACGTTGATCAATCGAGGATGAATGACTGTTCCAGAACTGCCTAGTTCAGGGAACAGTTAACCCTAGGTCGAAAAATGACTACTGAACGTTGAGGTTAATGTTGGGGTCAACTGCCGTCTGGAACAACGGCTTTAAATTTCACGAATGCCGTACTGTTGTGTTCCTTTGTGCAAATCTTGTTCGGAAAATCTTGGTAAAGAAAGCCAAGAGCCCCGTGTATCTTTTCATAGACTACCCACTGAACCGAAGTTACTGAAGCAGTTTGCTTTGAGAATAAAGAGAGACATTGGACCAATTTTTTTTAATATGTTAAAATTGACGTCTAGGCATAAGCCTGTTGCCAAAGTTTATCGTTAAAACGTACATTTTTTAAAACGGGTAGGGGAAAGGGATATCACAGAACGTTACCACAGTGGTGCTCATGGGGGGGTCGTGAGGAGTATCTCCTCTTGGCCATTTTCTTGGGGGGGGGGGAATTGAAGGTAATCCCCCTCGAAATGTTGGGGGGGGGAATTTGTAGAAATTTGTAGGGGTTGGGGGGGGAATTTGTAGGAATTTGTAGGGGTTGGGGGGGACTCCTCTTGGGCCTGAGGGGAGGATGAGCCCCTCTGCGTTACCACACTGGGCGGCCTTTACAAACTGGCACGCCCTTCACCGTAGGTTTTCATCGTGATGTGTTAGAAAAAAGTTTACTGTTGGGAAAGCTTGTACGTTTCGGGGATTCAGTTGCGGACAAGGAGTTACTGCTCAAAACTTCAAGAGGACCAAGTTTTAGAGTAAGCAGATACAATACAAAATCGTAACTATATTTAAAATTAAGGAATTTTCCTACGTACTAAGTTAACTAAAAAGACTATAACTTGCTCAAAACATTATAATCCCAACGCTACAGACCATGTAGAAAACCTCAAGGTTCCTTTATACAAGTTTAGGCCATCAGCTCTCGCCGCTTCGCGCCTTCTTTTGGCAAGCTGCTACTGAGCAAGCGTAGAGCATCGTATGACGTAGGTCCTAGGAAAAATTCAAACGCGAATGTCTCGACGGCCCTACCTTTCTTTTGACTTATCTTGAGAAAACCTTATAGAAAACGTACGTAAAATGGTGGATTTTGTCCATTCTTGCCGCTAGGGAGCGAATTTGGTAAGGACTCTATAAGAAGCAGAAATCAACTAAGCATTCATAGTGGCCGGATGAAGAGAGTTCCTCCATAACTTTCAAAAGTACTCCAGTCATTCCAACCAGTCGTTCAACCTTTTTGAAATTAGGGCGGTCTTATACATTATGGCATAAAATGAGCCGAGTAAGGATTTGTAATACTTGAAGCTATTCGTGTTTATTTAACATACTTTAACTTTACTATTCTTTGATTTTTTTTAAATTATGAAAATTAAATAGTGCAGCTTCAAAGTTCAACTTCACAGGACAGCTTCATGGAAATGTTTCACAGACTCATCTTCTGAATGAAGTTTACCTTACTAATCTAGCAGATTGAGTTTAGTCTAGTCTCTTACATTTTGAACGAATTACTACTTCTTTAATTGTTTTGGAAGAAAATTTTGGTCTTCGTTTAGTTACATCCAAGAATGTTCCGAAGGGGTAAGATCCAGGGCTGTTATCTCGAGACCGGGTCTCGGTCTCGGTCTCGTCTCGGAAAAAATTGTCCGGTCTCGGTCTCGTCTCGGTCTCGAAAATTTCAGCCTGGTCTCGGTCTCGTCTCGGTCTCGAAAATTTCAGCCTGGTCTCGGTCTCGATCTCGATGCAATTGTCTCGAGACCAAAGCTTCAATGTTTGAGACCTTAGGCGAGAAGCTCTGATTTCCCCAATTTGAAGTTCCTTTAAACTTTTAAATCCGATTAGACGAATTCTGAGAAGTCTACTGGCGTCCGGGATTCTTTCACATTAACAGGTAGTGAAGGTTACCAGGGAAAAGTGAAGGTTACTGGGAAATGTGACCAGGGCCGCCTGGTCAGTGACGTAAATTGCAGGTGTAATTGTTAATTGGGAGTGGATAATGCTGACATATTTAAAGTGCTTGGATGCTACAATGCGAGCCGCATGTTTCCTTGCGAAAACTTAACTTCTAATCCACAGAACTGAAAACCTACGGAAAAAGTTAGTTGAGGTTCAACACAGGCTCAAAATGGACGATAGAATTATACATAGCAAGATTCCGTCGTATTCAACGTCTGTTAATAAATAGTTAATGTCCCGGCAATAAAAACAGTTTTAATTTTTATCAATTATTTCCTACTACTTCTTTGAATACGTAAGTTTTAATTAGCAAAGTAAAGCTTTATTCGATTTTCTGCCTTTGTCTCGAGACCAATTTTGGTCTCGAGATCAGTCTTGGTCTCGAGGCCGGTCTTGGTCTCTACAATTTTCGATAGTCTCGGTCTCGTCTCGGTCTCGAAAAGTTTTGGACGGTCTCGGTCTCGTCTCGATCTCGAGAAGTTCGGTCTCTACAACAGCCCTGGTAAGGTCTCGATTTATTCTACTTCGCGGCCGATTCAACTCCCATGTAAATTACAAAGGGTTCATATAGTCGGCGATGACATACTTAGGATTTGGGGTAAAAAGATATAGGCATAGCTGTAGGCCTCTTGGGCACTAAAGGTGCCATTCACCCCATGTACACATTGCGAAATCGTAAACAGGAAACGTAACCCACTAATCCAGATTAACTGTGCTATTTGTAATTCTAATTACACAGTTAATCAAATGAAGTTCGTGCTTTGCCATTTTGTTATAAGCTGAAAAACATTTACACAATATCTATCATGCACTATAAAAAATGTAATTTGCAATTATTTATTGGCAGAACGGTACCACAATATTTCATTGTAAAATTACCAATAAATTTTTGGCGATGTAGTTCTTCTTTTACACCGTAGTTTTGCTTTAACTTTACATTTATTATAACGAAATCGCGAGGTTCCGGTGAAATTTCACGGGTTGCCCATATTGCGAATAAAAATATTTGTCTGTCGTACGAGACGATTTAATTATCGTATAAATTTAATTCTATTCGCTGTTGTTTCTTGCTAACTTTTATGTATCTTTCTGTTGTTGTTAGTTGTTTTCTTGAATTATCCTAAAATTATGTTAGATTTGTATGTCTAAATCTTGCTACAAATGCTACCAAGGTTCAAGAACTTGAGCACCCCTACCCTCCTATAGGATGTACCCCCCCCCCCCCATCCCCCTTTTGTCTCCCTCATGCCTATACCTCCCTCTGTTTCTCGTTTTTGGCATTGTTAAGTTATTGTTATTTTTATTTCATGGTTGTGATCTCGAAATACTCAGTCAATTGGCACTCAAATTATGTAAATGATAACTAATGTAACCAACAATAGGCGCGAGCCTACGTTGAGTTTCAAAATAAAAAATGCTACACAAAGATAAATTATTCCCATTCATAAATTGTGAACTAATAAGCGTATTATTAATTAATTTCACTAAAACATTGACTGCAGTGTTAAATATATATGTATTACTATTGTTTTACTAACAGTAGTTTACATAGCGTCATTGTAGCTAGTAGGGAAACTTATTCCGTTTATTTCATGGAGCCCAATTTTCCCACCCGATTGTTCAAAAACGAAATCAACACAGGCGCCACCTAATAATGTATTTTTGCATTGAAAGCTATGCATAGCTCTCACATTGCATGACTGTTTTCATTTTGTGAATCACATAATACAAATGGCAGAATTGGATCTCGCACTTTTGGCTGACCCCGCAAAATTCCCCCTGCAATTTACAGAAACAGTGAAAAACCTCCATTGCTCAATAGAAAATGTTACTAAACATATTGACAAAGTCCTTGCGAAACCTTGCAATGATACTGTCAGCAAGGTAAATATATCTTTTCCAATTTGATTTAATACTAACCTACGTAAAAACAGCCAGTTATTAATAACTATTGAATATTTATTATTATTTTATTTTAGATGAATGGCTTGGAGGAAGCAAAGTATCATCTCACCTGTCTATACTCCATCAGTTCTTTATATTGGGGTAAGCATTTTCAAAAGCTTTGTGTATGTTACATTAAGATTAATCAAATCTTTAAACTGAAATCCAGTTTCTAATCCTAGTGAAATCAATCTCTATTTGCTTAGTCTACCTGCGCACAAAAGGTGTCAGCGCCAAAAACCATGGCATAAAGCAACAGTTGGACCTTATCAAACAAGGAATGGCCAAAGTGAAAGAACTAGAAGATCGAGCTAAAGCCCCGCGTTTAAACATACCCACTGCAGAACGCTTTATTCGGAGTGGTCTCTTTGAATTAGACAATTCCAAAGTACAGTCAAAATCGCTTGGGAATCAAGAAAAAATGCCTAATGCAAATGACGCCAACGAAGAAAAAAAGGGCAAAGAACAGGAATCTAAGCCAGAGCTAGTCATCAACACTGAAACCAGTCGAGAAACAAACACCGTTATAGACATTAAGTCGTCGGATGATGATGACGTAGACAAAGACATAGTTGTTCGCGAACCACTTTTGAAAAGACACCGGAGGGACATGAAAACCTAAGATTGCGCAATTCGGAAGTGGTTTCACAATGTGCTTCCTGTATGGCGTCCTGCACTGTTAATGACGTTTGAATACAAGCTCTCCCTTTTCGTGTTGTTCTGTTTCGATTTATTGTCGATTTCTTGGAAAGTGACGCATGTTAATGAATGCAAAAGGAAAAAGACCCTGTGTAGTTTCCCCGATCAAGTCGATATAGCTTCAAGCACCTAAGAATTTTACTCTCCATGTCCTGTAGCACATACGCCGACTTCTATTTGCACCAATCCGGCGCACTCTTGTGAACTTGCTAGACATCCTACCCTGACGGTGAGACCGTGTCGCTCGACGTACTATACTCCAGTGGATCAATAGTTCTTGGGCTTCTAGAAGGTAGGTAGTATTTCTTGCTCTTGCTCTCCTCGGACGTATATAATTCCTGAAAACAAAATTTAAGTGCTGTGGAATAGTGCAACGCTATTATAATCTTTGTTGTTTGTTGTTCCACAAGAATCTTTCTCCAAGCAATCTTTGTCTTTTTCGTTTCTCTACTTAGAAAAGAAAACCCAGCAAGCAACAAGCTCAATCTAAGGGAAACAACAGTTTCAACTAGAATAAAGTTTTCCTACAAATCCCAGCGGATCATGGCGTTCATGATGCCTGTTGTTCGGAATAATTGGGAAATTCATCGTGGTCCTCGTTCTTCTAGTAAAAGTTCGCAGTGTCGTCGCACACGTCCAGTAAGGCAAACATAAGTTAGTTTGTCCAGTAGTTAGGACAGTGCCACAATTGCCATTTTATTTCTTGGCTAATGAAGATTCTGACTGCGTTTTTTAGGTATCTGAGAGCAAATCTGATGGTGCGAGTTTATCTAGTTCTCCACAAAGCGACCTTACCCTGAATCTTGGACCTCGAAGTGCAACCAGTCCACGTCGTTATGGGTCAGGAGGTTTACAATGGTCAGCTACGCATCGTAACCACCAGCTTCGTATGGCATCGTCGAATTCTGCTCGTTTATCAAGAGTTTCTTTACCTTCGTCGCCCAGCAGAAATGCGTCATTGTCCTTGCCCCCTTCTGAAGGGACATCGCCGCCTAAGGCTACTGGATCGCAGAATTCGTTGGTGAAGTTCCATACCCGCCTCATCAACCGCTTGCGTCGTAAGCTAAAGCTGGACCCCAGTGACGACGCGCCAAATCCGCCGGTGGTGACGCAATCCGACACTTGCGAACCGTGTCTCGGTCCATGAGATACGGTAGGCCGGCCAGCGTCAAGAAGCTGTGGTGAAGCAAAGGAGAATGTGCTTGGCAGAGTTAAAAGTGCTAGGTATAATTCTAGCCCAAGCACAGGACTTGACACTCAATCACAGCAAACGCGTTCCAGAAGGTTTCGATCGGTAAGTTTTACGCTGCCGGCCACGGATTTACAATGGCAAGTCGATGAAGATTTAAAGAGATCTGATACTTTTTCCAGCTCATCTTCTGAATAAAGTAAATTATTCTCTTGAGAAAAAAGGCATTTTTAACATGTTGGGTGTATATGCCTCGCAGTTAGTAGTTATTTGTGATTTATACCCATGCTCCCCATGGGAGTGAATATTTTATATAAACGGGGGAGACCATGGTTGTGATCACAGATATTCATATGATATACTCCGATTAACTTGGGGTATATATGCTCCATTTTACCATGGAATAAGCCAGGAATAGGAAAGGAAGTTTGCATAGTATTTGTATTTCTGTATTCATTGTTCGCCATGCTTGGCAATAAATGTGTACCGTTTACGACAGTGTTTGTGACAACCTTTGACTTTGGCCAAGGTTGGTTGACGGCTAAGGTTATGTCGTCTTCTCAACATCCGTTCAAGCTAAACTGCTCAACTATACAAGGGAGAAAGGGAAATAGGATTACGGCAACTGTGTACGTGGAGGGTGGAAACTATACAAGGGTGAAAACTCGGAAGGGTCGTATCCCTTGAAAACGTCAACAACAGCTGCGAAGGTTCATCGACCCTGCCCTATCCGCGCTACATTTTACCCTCATTTTTGCGATCACGTATTGTTACGTACATTACCATGTTGTGGCCTATTAAAGCATTGTGTTAATATTCGAAGGGTTATATAGTGCGTTTTACTAATGACGTGTTAAACTATTAATAGTTCAAACGGCATGTTTCATGTAAGAAGCCAGTTGTATAAATTCTAATCAGACATTAAAACAGTTTTTTTTATAACTATTTAGTTGTGCTTAAGTAATTCGAGAATGTAACGAAATATTAGAAATGTATAAGGCCTTCAAGCAATTCTTTACATTGTATTGTACTTAAATTGATTCTGTAATTAAATTTTCACAATAATGGGATAACTTGATTAGACTATACTGTTTAATAGATTTTGAGAAGGAATTAAATCGAAAAAATTCTAACAAAACGGCAACTAAAGCTAGGATGGGTATACGTTTGCAAATTAAGGATCTAACTGCCATATATAAGGGCTAGTTATTAATATGCCAATTAAGAATAAGCTTGTTAAACATTTTACAGAAATGCACTTGATTATTTACATGTAGCTCAAGTCGACTGGCAAGTGATATTATGACATGAGTATATCTAAGGATTTAGCTAATTGCATATTAATAAATAGGACAAGAAAATTTTAATTACTAAACAAATCGATATAAAAGCAATATTATTTGACAATACTAATCTAAAACGTTTTAAGCAATACTAAAGTACTTAAATCGTCAATCGAATTGTAATTGTAAATTTAAATTTCATGAGCCATAACTTGATTTAAAATTGTTGTGATACTCAGCTGATCTTGTTCTTAAAATTTAGTTTATTCCTGATTTGGGATTAAAAAAAATTGAAAAACAAATTAAGTTTAACTAACTAAATGAAAGTATTGATAAATATGTCGTACATTTGAATAGGATTTCTATATTTGCTATAAGCTACATTGTGATATTATCAAAGGGTTCGTAACGCACTTACAATTTTGTACACCCTGACCAGTCGGTTAAATTTGTATGTGCGAGGAGGGTAGCGTCAATTGTAACGCGACGCGAAAGTAACAAAAATTATATCTCTTTAACAAACGATTTCTAGAGGCTGTAAAAATCACGACCATGCCACATACCAGTAGGCAGCGTTAAAAAAAAGTTTCCTCTGAAACCAGTGAGAATTAATCGAGATATTCAATAAAGTATGGCTTCGCTACCTTTCTTAACAAAAACGGGTGGTACTTTTTTCGCTGTTACGTTAACTACAGTTACCCAAAAATTGTACAAAACTATCTTTTAAGCTCACCGAATGACCTATTAAAAGTTCAGACACCATAGCCCTACAATGATTTTACAGGAGATCCAGAAATCCCAAGACACCCGTTTACACGATTGTAACAGCAGATTTCTCGACCACGAGATCTGTCCGCGAAAACCGGCAACGCTGCATAACGTGCTTTGTTTTGAAGTTCAAAATGGCGGACGTAAGGACGTTGCATTGGACAACATTGCATTTTTCTGTCTTTTAATTAATTTTTTCTTAGAATACACAACTTCTTGATAGAAATGGTGCTAAAATGTTCTATTAAATGTGCAGATTGTAACTGTACGTTTTCATTACAATCTGTTAGGTGTATCATTAAAAATTTGATTGGCAAAGTTTCTTATGGGGAAACTACGTTAAACATGACGTTACAATTGTCTCAAGGGGTTATACGGTTGTAACAAAAGAGGACCTCCTGGTTTTAAGGCTAGTTTGATCTTACTTTTCGTTTTTATGGAGCATACAGTGGCTTAACAGAGAGCAGAGATACGCCTGCATCTATTGGTTCTACATTCAGGTGATAGTTAAGTTCGTGAAAAATGTGAAAAATAAACAAGCGCGAAATGTTACAATTGACCCTACCCTCCTCTACTCATGTACGTGCATACGTTCTGCGCATAAAACGACAAGCAGGATAACTTTATAACCACATACGCTCAATTTGCATGAAATTTTTCTTTGAAATACAATAAATCATGTATTACAGGGCACGCTGTTAGAAAAAGTCGTAACAGCAAAACCCGAAGTTCGAAGGAGTCCATGACTTGCATGATCAAGACAGGTCCTATCAAGAGTATGAGAGGGAACGTCCGGATTTTCTCGCGGAGAACACCATTCACGAAACCCAATCAGCAGTCCTGCCTTACCGAGCCCGGCAACTTTCCATGTCTAATCATTTCCGAAGGGGAGACGACCACCGAAGCGATATTTGAGAACCGTCCACTGGAGAAGTCGTGACCCGAGAGAGAGACCAGAGGGATAATGCATGGGAAGAGGTCGGGAATCGCCCGCCATGGAGTTGTGCGCATATCGCCCAGTTGTCCGGAGTCGTGGAGAATCATTTTGTTGGGCACCCCAAAAATTGTTTTTGTAAAAATTTCTACTCGGGGACGAGTGGAAAGTCAGGAAGGGCCGAGTGTAACGATGTAGGCAAATTGTCAAGGGAGAGTAAGTCATGCGGATGTTTCTCAGGGATAGTTTGTCAGGGTGAAGATTGTCAAGGCCTTGTACTATTATGGTGGTATGAAAAGGGAAGCAACTGTACGATAGGGCAGTCCGGCTTTGGACAGCAACAGAAAGAAAGCATTGAAAACAAAGTCCACCCGTGACAATTTGAATTTTTTTCTTAAAGTCCAGTTTGCAAAGTCGCAATTTTGCCTTGTTTGCGTAGGTAAGAAAATAAGTTGCATTTTTCAAATTAGTGAAGGCAAAAATAGAAAGTGTAACTTGTAGAAAATGTCACGTACTGTACGCCATGCTAGCATTACTTTATTTTACTGGCTTTGTATTGTATACAAGTTTAGTAAAAACCTTGTGTATACTTTTTACTGTGACTGCTCCTGCTTCCCAATGCATGCATGACATCGTTTCATAGAAAGTTTAGCTATGCGGAACATTAAGCTTTACATAATGTTTATTGATAAAACAAAGTAATTTTACACAAAAAGTTTAAATAATTGTTTAATCAAATTTCAATAAAACCCATTTTTTAATTTCTTTAAATATTAGCCCCACGAAGTGAAGCGCTACAGGAACCTTTTAGGCAAACTTCGGAGAAGCCGTTCGGCAAAAGTTAATTGTATATTCTTGAAACATTGGACCATTGGGAAGGCAGGATGAACTGTTTGTAGCTTATATAGCTCGGTAGCTTGGTATACGTTAGCTTATTGATGGGAAAGAGTCACAGATGACACTGATGTTTGTTATTGTTTTGCGAAAACTTTGCGTCAAAAAGTAAGAAAAGAAATAATGTAGATACCTAATTGACAGCAAAGTTTCTACGCTTGTTTTGCTTATGAAAAGTACATTTTGTCACCACAAAAGTGTTTGCTGTAGCAGCACAATGTCCCAAATCAAGTCATCAAACTTTCGGAACAAGATTTCTCGAAAACGGCTCCTCAGATTTGAAAGCAGACTAAAATAAAGGTTTTCTTTTATTAGCAGTTAGTGCACAACCAAAGGACACATTTTTAGGTAACGTATTTCTCATAGTTGCAAACTTAATTTGCACATTGCTTATTTTAATACTCATTGGAAAAAATCGTGCAGTGGTTGCGCACTACCTGTTAGCAATAAGCTCTGGTTTTCTCAAAAAGTTGTTCTGAAATTCCCCGTGCTAACCACCTGTAGCTGGCCCATACCGATCTAAGGTATACGGGGCGAGCCTTAAAGTGAGATTGTATATCTGTCTGTGTCCCGTACCCAGGATTTTTTTTCGGGGGGGGGGGTTAACCTGAGAACTTGAAATCCTATTTTTGTCGTATACTATACCATTTTTCCGGTAAGGAAAGGGGGATACGAAAAAGGAGAAAAGTTATCGCGTTGTTCGAGCTTCAAAACGGTCAAACAAAACCAAAGCTCAATTTGAAATAAACTTCTCAAGTACCATATGCTAGAAAAACGTATATTTTTCATTTGCGGAAACTTTCGATGGGGGTTTAAACCCCCCGAGCCCCCCCCTGGGTACGGGCCTGATATCTGTATTTAAAGTATAATTTTTCTAGCAAATACATACAGCTTAAATATACGCAACCTTTTTAACGATGTGAGGTGTTATTAAAATTCCCATTTATTGAGGCTTAGAAGCACGATACATGTCTATAGCATAAAAAGGACACACATACACGTATAACAACACTGGAAACACATTACTTCCTTCTCGGCCTACCCAAAAATTGGTCAGTGAGTTTTTACTTATTCTATTGAATAAGTGACGGGGTTGTTTTTAAGAGCGGAAGCAAACAATCACGAGCAGAAAACTTGGTTATAGGAAACATCACGTCATATGAAGTCAACAGGAAAAGCCAATACTCTTTTTAGCTTTTTCTCCCAGTGCCAAGTTTTCGCTGACATGATTTTGCTGTAATTATTATTAGATTTTTTCTTAATCTGTTGATCCTTAAAAAAAGTGCTTAAAACATGCTAGCAAATTATACATTAAGAGCATTCAAAGTTTCTGAATTTTCCGTTAACATTAGCGATGTCGTATTGATGACCTTTGACGAGAAGGAAGTGAAGTTTCGTTAAATTATTAAGTTGCCTTTAAATTACTTAACTTTAGAGGTTTTACTTTACGAGAATGAAGAACACGTGTGGAAAACTGGGATATAGCTGCAACAGCATGCTATTTTTGTTTCTTTTTTTCCTTCTTTGCTCCTAAGGTTGATTCCCACAAAACAGCTGAGATCAATCATCCAAACACGCTGCCACATTTGCTTCCCCCATCCCCAAAAAGCGCAAATACTTAAATACATGCGAAGACAAATCCAAAAATATCGCTAATAGGATATAAACCCTTATATGGGTTTGGAAGATTCCTTGTCCTCTGGCTCCTTCTCCTCGTTTTCTTTCATCTTCACTATCCCCACAATTTCTGCGTACTCGGTTGGCTCTTCGATGCGCGTGATTCCTGGTTTTGTGGCTTCTTTGAGATTCAACTCTGCGTAAACCACCCCATCCGCCTGTGTTAATTCCAGAGAAGAAAGAAAATTCAGATTAGGACAGTTGCTCCCAAATCTTTCAAGCAGGGTTATGTGTTAAAAAAAAGAGACCTCTTCCTTCCGTTCCGCTGGCTCAGGATCCAGCTAGACAAGCGACAGCGTTGCCAAGAAGAAGAAGAAGCATGAAAAGTTCAAGGGTTAGTAAAAGCAACCACCAGTTAATTATTATCCAGATTTTTCTTCAAGTCTTTAGTCCAAGAGTTAAACTTAAGGCTTTCGTATAGCTTAGCTTGTTACGCCCAAGCTAGTGCGAGGATGCGTACTGCTTTGCATGGATGGATATGAACGCGCATGGCTTCTACGATAAAACGGCAAGCAGGATAACTTTATAATCACGCAGTCGATTTGCGGTAAATTTTTCTTAAAAAGTGCGCTAAAACACTTCTAGTACATAAGAGTTTACAAGTTCGTATTTTTTTCATACAGGGAATTTTTCAAGTTAGTGAAGGGAAAAACAAAAGTAAAACTTCACGCTCTCCATATAGGAGAGCGTGGCAGCTAAACGGCCCACTTAGTGGCGAATAGATAGCCTACTGGCATCGGGAAACGGAAACAACCTTGCGAAAGACTTGCTATTGCTTCTGCGTTTCCCATGCTATCCCGCTATCGTACCATATAAAACTGAGCTGTACGGTAGCCTTAAACAACCTTAAGAGTCAAATGTTACTTAATCCAAACTTACCCTTTGGAGCTCACTCTCAGTTGCTGTTAACCTCTCTCCTTTCTTCTTCTGCGTACGATGGACGAGGTTTTCGTAGATATGACTCAATCGATCACTAAAGCCTTGTTTCTGGGACGTTTCCCTAACAACTACTGTTTCAGGTTCACCTTTCTCTGGATCCTCACTAGAAAGACAGATAAACAATTAACTCAAGAAGACGTAAACAATATAAAGAATGCAAAAACACAGTTAAGAAGGGCAACAGCCACCCGAAATACATTTGGTAGGTTTTGATTAATTCTCTACTTGTTTATTATAAGAACGACGAGTTATTTCAATCTTTTCAAAAGCCGTACGGAAATTTTTAAGTTTCGAAGTGTGTGATGTAATGAAAGGGGCATAAGTATGGCTTACGTTGTCTACCATGATTACCGCATACTTTTATGCTTAACCCAGTAAACAAATTGAAGCTGAAGTACGCGAATATAGTAAACAACTCTTCACTTAACAAATCACAAACCCCGTGATCCGTTTTGCTAAGAAAACCCGTTGAAAGTAACAATAAACCACTATAAACGTACCACTATTTCGTTCAATTTTAAAATAGAAGTTACAAGTGGCTATTACCCTTTGAAAATAAGCTAATTGCTACAACATACCTGGTGACCGCGGGCTTGACAGCACCTAGAGTAAAAACGTAAACGAAAATAAGATAATTTTAATAATCAAAACCCAGCGTTGCGAACAAGCAAAGAAAAATGGACCAGCAAATCTCAGTTTTACAACATCCGTGTTTGATTTATTACAAATCGCACACACAAGGCTTTGACTGAACTTACGAAGAAGAAAGAATCTCCATGCGTTAATAAACATGTTTACAACACTTAGGTAAAATACTTTTGTTCATTCAGATCCAATGACGGGCAGATATAGTTGGAAGTCAAATTGACCAAAATTACAAGTTTAAAAAATAATACAAAAATAAAAATAATATTGAAAATAGGCTTGGGGACAATGGAATGTTGACGAGGCATGCAAACTTGTAATAAAACCGGCTACAAATATGTATACCCAATAATAGTAATAAAAAATAGTATGAAGAGAATTTAAGCTGCCAAAAAATGAGAACGATTGAGTGAAATTTAACTGCTCCAATTAAAAAAGATTAATGTTTACAATTGATCTTCAGGACAAACTTACTCCATAGGAGCTCAGTTATCTTTATGAATAAAACCTAAGTCAATCGTTTTCACATGTCTGTCTCAGCCTGACCTAATGAAGAACCAATCAAAAATTCAGTTCAAAATCTCTACAATTTACAGAGATTCGTGTGGTCCACGCTGCAAAAACGGGAGAGGGCAAGGACAATATCCACTGTTAAAAATCGCTTAAACATTTTCTTTGTCAACATTAAGGATAAACGGTATACGGTAAACAAGTTCGGCTTAAGGGACAAAGATAAAATACAGAAAGATATACTCTTTTAACACTTTCTGTTGATCGAATTGCCTATCACGCTACAAGTTTCCGAATGGTCCACAAAAGCTTACACTTCACAGCTACCATCAAGAACAGCTAAGTTCCGACTACCAGTTACCAGCCTTCCCTCAATCCGTGTACCTCAATCATACCTTGAAGAATACAAGTACTCTCCATCACATGTATTGACAATACATGTACTTGCAATCCATAGTTCATGTAGAGTCAATTACATGTATGCCTCTACCCATAGTTTTGTCAATACATGTATACCTCTATCCATAATTTGAGAATGCATGTACTATACCTTCCAAAAAAAACGAGTATAGGGAAACCACAGTGGTCTAATCCCCTACCCGTGGGATTAATTTAAGACTGCTTAACGAACCGGTTTGTAGGTTGTTTGTAAGTGTTGTTTGTAATTTTAATTAATCCCACGGGTAAGGATTAGCCCACTGTGGTTTCCCTATACTCGTGTTTTTTGGAAGGTATAGTACATCACAACTAAATCTTGGGGAATACTTGTACCTCAGTCTAAAGCTAGGAGAATTTCATACTTGGGCTGGGAAAAAATAGAAATAAAACTTATGGAAAAAGTATTGACCGTATTTAAAAAAGCGTTTCCAATCTTAAGTAAGAAATCTACGTTATTATCACTAGACAGGTGTATCTTTGTTGTCTTTTGATACGCCATTTTCTTTTTCGGGTAATTTCTCTGCATCCATAATGTTTGGCGTCTTCAAGTCCGTGTTGCCATTGGTGGGAGTAGATAAGTTGAGGTTAAGGTGTTCGTTCGATGACGAGATTTTCGCAAAATTTTCGGCTCCTCCATCTCCGTTGTGAGTTGGAGCTTCTATGTCAATGGCAGCTTGGGAATCCGCCCCGACAATGGGTTCCCGTCGGCGTCCTTGTTTTTCGAACGTTTTCATCCCAGAAAAGGCGCATGACGGGAAATGGGGAGAGGTGGGGCAAGGAAATGACAACAAACAAAAAAGCCAAAAAGAAATAATAGGTTAGAACCGTCTTTGCTATCTTACAGCAACAGGAAGGCAAGTCAAGATTTAAACTTAACCTTTTCAAAAATTTGAACATTTCTTAGACTTGTTCAGACATGTTTGCCAAAACTGTTTTCGAATTTAACCTTTAGATAGTTGACAATAGTTGATACCGTCAACCGGTACAGTTGAGACACAACAATGAAATATCCGAAAAAGGCGCAAAATACAGCAATGAAAATCTCATGCTCGCTACTACTGTTTCTACTGAAGCAAAATGCAAGAAACTAAATTAAAAAAAATTGAATATCAGGTATTATACAGAGATGGAACCAGTGACTGTAAGATGAAAGAGACAGTGGAAAGGGGCCTTGCCTTCCTGGCAAACGGTTCAAAAATAATAGTCACAAGTATTACAATTGTTGTTAAGTTACGAACGATGAATTCGATGAGATGGATAATGTTTTAAGGTTCCCGTATAGCTTAGATTGTTACACCAAAGCATGGAGGCGCGCAGTGCTTTGAATGAACACGCATTGCTTTTGCACTCAAAAAAGCAAGCAGGATAGCTTTATAATCATGAACTTAATTTGAATGACATTTTTCTTATACAGTACTCTAAAAATAACGTCTACGGCATGACAGTTTCTAAATTCACAGGGTAAAAAACTAATTTGCGTATTTCAAATTAGTGAAGGCAAAAATTAAAAAAAATGGTCATGCCCTCTGTTTTACTGCTAACCACATTACTGTTTAAGAAGCTTTGTAACAACCCGTGTGCTTTTTACCAAAGGCTGCTTCTACCTTCCAAGCTACCGAATAGAACGCTAAGCTATTACAGGAGCCTTTCCGAGAAATAAATACAAGTTTAGGAAAGAAATGTATAAACCTTGGATGAATGTAAAGATATAAAGAGGACGGGAGAGTAACATCACATCCATAAAAGGAAATAAGTCTTTTAACATCCACGCCTCCAATATAATAAACGTTTGGGGTTACATAATTTAAGTATTTGTGGCTCCAAACAAGCACGAAGGTCAAAGACGCCACCCCAATAATTAAAGCCTTTCCCCCTTCCGTATTGACGAAGAGGAGCGGATTGTCAATACAGAATAATGAGTAATGCCAAGGCAGATTATATAAAAGGGTAGAAAGTCCGTCAACATTCCGTGACAACACATCCGTTTAAGACAGTTTTCGCAAGCAAGTCGCACAACAGCTAACTTTTTTGGTATCAATATAATGAAGAAATATGCCAAGACGAAGAAACGGGGTTCTAGGTCTTTAAGTTTTTCTTTACTTACCAGCGAAACAAAGTTTCCCTGCGTTGCGGGAGTAAAGCACAACAGCTACGACCACCACAAGGGCAATGAGTGCAATGATAATGCCTGTAATGCCTCCACCACTAAGTCCAGCTGAAAGATAAATAAAACAACGTATTAACCTTTCAAAATAAAAAAATATATATATAAATAAAAAAAATGAATGCTAAGAAGAAATAATACACACAAAAACGTGCCTAGCACAACAAGGCTCTAAACAAGGATCAAATAGAACAATTTACCGCCTTCTGTAAGGTTGACCCAGGGAGCACGTGGGAAAAAAAGACAAAATGTATTAAACTTTCCATAAGTGGCTAAATCAACTCAAAGATTAGAGTGCTGTAAATTAAGAAACGCGCAAATGCGCAAAATTAAAGGTTGCTTTTCAAGTGATGACCCTGTATAGTTTTATCGATTTTGAAGTCCTGTCGCACTTTTCTAAAAATGTCTATTTTTTTCCAAACTAGTCCAGTTGTATGCAATCATTTTGTTTTGTAGGAAAAAAATCACAGGTTTGGAAGGCATATGAACAAAGAAACAACACTAGCTAACCGAAAGTGAAGTTGTTTTTCAAAGAAACATTAAAAAAGACATGCCAACTTTTATTGTACTTATCGAACTTTTCAAGAGAGCCGAGTCGAATTTTTCCTGAACAAAACACGAACTCATTGCCCTGAATCTTCGTGATGCTACAAACTTAGGATGTGTTGTTGCCGAGTATTGTCAGATCAAGAGATGGGATTCTTTTTAAAAAAGGAACATGTTGAGGCGTTTAACAAACAGATTAGATCCAAAACGGATCACAAAAAAACTACGCAAATCGTTTGAAAATGCCTTGTTTTCTTAAGGTAAGCAAACAAACAAGCAAACAAGCTGGGATAACCGCTGCCAATATCCAGAGCCATTGTGAGGGACCGTCGGGCCCCTGTGACGGTTGAATGTCATCATTGTCATCAACCGTACTAATCTTCGTTGTCGTTGTAGTGCCTGTGGTGGTTACATCAAAGTCTAAAACCGGTGTCGTACCTTGTTCTGGTTGCGGACTTGTGACAGCCTGTACGGAATACTCCTCAGACCGCTCGATGTCACCCACACGATTAAACACATGGAATTTGATGCCGGGAACGGAATCCTGCTTTGCCACTGAATCAATGGTTAAACGGTAGGTGTACGTTCCATTGCCGTTGTCTTCACCCGAATGGCCGCGGTAATTGTTATTAACCTTTTCATCGAGCAGCTCTTCCACTTCTAACTTATCATTGGAAGATGTAGGTAAGATCCAGAAAGCACGGTTGGGACGGGGATTAGCCTGAACTGTTACTCGCACTTCACCTTGCTTGTTCTCCTCCAGGCCGTAGATGGTGATGGTATTTTGTGGCATCGGCGGGACTGCAAATAACGAAAGTCAGCGTGTTAAGTTTCAACGTTACGAAGTATTTATCCTTTAAAAAAAGGAAAAAACGACAACAAATAATCAACGAAAAAAATCTCGGATTTACACTGGACATCCAGCCTAGTTTGGGCCACAGTACTGTCTTCATCCCGGAGCCAGTCGGCTTTAACCATACACTGCAACTCCTTGTTGTGTTCCAGGGCTACAAATTCTCGTTTTAAAACACTGTTAAGTTCCGCCTTTCCATTGGCGCCCACTTGTGATGTGGTGGTATAATCCTTGGGATCAACTTCACGATCTCCTGCGAAAAGATTTAAAATGCTATCTTTTAGAAAGCTACAATTACATAAAGACTGTAAGCATTTACCGATCTTCCATACAATAGATGGTACGGGCCGCGCATTTTTCACTACGCATATGACTTCCTTTTTTTCGCCAGCAGCAACTGACCAACTTTCCACAGCAGGGCGTAGACTTACATCAGGTAAACCTACAAGTTACGACTTAATTATAAGTTACATCCAAGATAAAAAGAAAAGAAAATTTAGGGAAATATATATTACTTATGACGGAAACCGTCGTATTGGCCGACTCGGCAATTCCGCTGCCGGATTCACTGAAGACTTTACAGATAAAAGAACCGTTCAAATCTTCAGTAGCTTCGGCCTATTGCAAAAAAAAGACAATAAACGATTAGTATAAAAGGGAGAGAGTATTTCTGATTGTCAATTTTACCTCAACGCCGCATTCCATTTCAGAGCTGCTTGTGGCTAGTCTTAAAGGAGCCGCAGCACTTGGTATTATCAACCGCCCGTTTACTTCCCATAAGCATTGTGCAATTTTACTGGGAACTTTGCAAGATACACGGAAATGATCTCCCAACCGAAGTGGTTCCACTGAAGTAATGATAACCTCGCTGGATGCCAATCCTGCAAAAAAACAAAAAAAAAAACAAGAGTCAATTTAAGCATTACAAACATAGAATCGGTTCATAATTGCAACGATTTTGATCCAATTTCGACGCCACGTGGCTTCTCGAGAACACACACAAAGTGTGCCCCTTCTTACGCATAAACTGTCCTAAAATCTTTCAAAACTTGCTCGCTGACAGTAACGTAGCTAGTGCATTACCATTTAAATTGCTTCGTAAACTTTAAATTTTTGGCTTAAAGAATTTGAAATAAACTAATGAATACAAAAAGAAACAAAAATATAATTAATTTTATAATAACGCAGCTAGTTTTCTATACATATTGCACTGCAATATTGCTAATTTTGTTTATGCCCTACATCAGGGGTGTCCAACCCTATCTTCAATTCGCCAGCGTTGGCGAATTGACGAGAAATGTTGGCGAATCGGCTGTTCCAAAAAATTAACGGACAAACCTGTTCAAAAAGATCTCAATTTCGTAAATTCAAACGGTGAATCTCTTTTAGCCCTCTCGACTTGTTCCTTGGGCTGCAGCGCTGAACGAAATACTTTTACTGGTAGAACCATTTTAAGTTTTGCGTTGCAACGATTTTGGCGAATTGTAATGTGTTGGCGAATTCAGAGGGAATTTAAGTGTTGATGAATCGAAAAAAACGGTTGGACACCCACCCCTGCCCTACATGTTCCCCTACTGTCTTTACAAAGAGAAATTCACTCGGCGAGTAGTCATGCGCACAACAGTGTGTGCATATGCTTCATAACAAAAATAATCCTTGTCAATTATTGTCAAAATAACCGTATTAAACACTATTAATCTTTTGAAAGATGAGACGAAGTTAGCTACAATATCTATCACGTTATTTCCAAGTAAAATTTCATACGCTCAACCCTGTGCGTACAAATGAAAACTTTCGCCATCTAGCGGGGGCATTTTGTGCCTATTTCATCCATCCAACATATGACAAATTTTCCCTTTTTCAATCCACCTCTTTGTATACAGTACCTTCAGCGCATAACTCACGACATTACATCACATCAAAAAATTATAAATTGGACAAAGTCAAGTCACGTGCTTTCCCCGGTTTCCCCTCCTTGATTAGCTAATATAGAGCTCATAAATAATGTATTCTATAGCCGATTCACCAAATTCTTCCTTCAGTAATTCGAGGTTGTGGTTTTCCTTTTCCACATCATAGTTTTGAAAATATGTCAGCATTAAACATTCCGCAATAATTCCTATTTTCTCTTTCTTAAGTTTGAAAGCTTATCCAGTTCCACTTACTCCGTACGGTAAGGACAACTCGAAAACCACAGCGTATACTTGTGAAATTTTACCTGGCTTGTTCTAAATTTCCCAGTAACTATGGCAAAACTAGCTTACAACGTTTTCTCCCTTAAAACCCCAGACATACTTCCCTTTCTACATGGTTAATAGACCACGACGACCCTTTTTCGACAGAATCAAGTCAAGGGGAAATTAAGGAAAAGACGGAACAAGGTACAGCTAGTAGATCTAGGACTAAAAAAAAGGTTTTACTACTATATTATGCCCAAACGAACAATAATGCCCTGCTTTTACTCGACTTTTAACTTATTCTCGGTATTGGAAAAAGAAAAATTCCTAACCAAAATATTGGTGGCATGGTAATACCGTAACTGGTGTGCGGTAAAGTTACTTCTCGCTGTAGTGCAAGTCGTAAAAGATCGAATCTTTTTTGCTAAAACTTGCTTTGGTTTGAAGCTTCGTCCCCAAGTTTTCTTCCCAGGTGCAAAGGGCCCCTTCCACCGTGGCCTCGGGCGGTAGCAACGGTTTCCGGGGACTACGGACCTTTTTGGAGAATGCATTCTTCTCTTTTTGTCTTTCGCGGTATGATATCCTTTCTCAGACTTCCTTTCTTGAGTCTCTCTATTCTCACAAGCTACCTTTTTCGCCCTCGCTACCAACCTGCTGCTATCCTTCCTCATCTCCTCTCCCTGCTTCTTTTCTTCTTGGACGACCATTATTGTAGCTCAGGCGATCCTCAGGTAACCAGAAACCACCGGTTAACTCAAAACCCACTCCGAAACCCCCCTTAGAAATGAGCCCCTTTAACTGGTAACGTTTCCCTAGCGTATTTTTGAGTCTCCATCCTATACAGTTTCTGTTCCTTCCGCACTAACCTGCTTCTACAAAATCTCTCAACCGGCAAAAACTTGACTTAAATTGAAAAAAACAATTAAAAACAATTTCGATCTGTCCTAAGTTTCCACACTTTCAACTGTCACACATACAAATCTAAATTTTTCAACTAGATATACACACATAAACTTCTACATGTGGAACTTTGCATATAAACCGACCGCAGTAACAACCGCCTTGAAATGTTTCATTTTTGCCTTCACTACTTCGATTTTTTTTACCTAAAAGAAGAAAGCAAAGTTGAGAATTTAGAAATTGTCATACCACCGATACTACGCTAGATTCTGTCTAAAAAGAAAAATCATATGCAAATAGTGTGGGTTATACAGTTGCCTGCTTGCCGTTTCATGCGCGGATGCCATGCGCGATCATATAAACCCATGGCAACGCACTACACGCCTCCTCCCGATAGCGTGGGTGTGAAGGGCACGGTACACAGGTTTACACAGTAGAATAAGGGTTTCTTTACATCTTCCCATCTAAAAGTTGTGGACCGACTTTCTTAGTCTCAAGATGTAGGTAAAGAGCCAGAATATCACGTTCAAACCTCCCAGTGTGGTTCAAAAACGGTAACGACGGTTTACAAAGCGCAATGCAGTTCGGATCTTAGTTCTCGCTAGAATACCCGAGAGAAAGGCCTCCAGTCCCCCGTTTTGTAAATGTTTTGTTCTCTTCTCGAACCCTTTTTCTTGTAGATTAGGAATGCCTACCTTGTGGCGCATGGGCAAGTCTGTGACTCCAGACCCTCCTATGTTCATTCGCCCCCGCAATAACCTCTCGAGACAAAAGCCGGTCCCCAAACCTTTACATTAGAAGATACCCTTGTTATCCTACTGTGTAAACCTATATACTGTGGTCAAGGGTTCGTAACTCGGTTCCTTGGTGTATAAAGTTATACACGAAACGCGAGGTTAGAACCTAAACCTAAACTGTTGAACGGACTTGTCGGAGTGTACGAAGTTTCAAGCGAGTTGCTAACCCCGTGTTGCTTGTAACACGCTACGCTATACGGGAGACTGAGATATTTTTATAGAGCGAATATTTTTTTATCTTTCTAAAAATAATTTGAAATTGCCTTTATGGTTTTCAGTGTACACAGAAACTAAAATTAAGCAAACAATTCTG
The DNA here is from genome assembly GCA_022832285.1 of Lepidurus apus apus. Taxonomy (NCBI): domain Eukaryota; kingdom Metazoa; phylum Arthropoda; class Branchiopoda; order Notostraca; family Triopsidae; genus Lepidurus; species Lepidurus apus. Next base: position 13,528 of record JAGJRO010000379.1, on the reverse strand, counting down.
GTTCTTGTCATTCAAATTTGGAATGACTGAATTCGTTGGAATTTTTCAGTCGAAATGCGCTCCTAGACTACATCTTTAAACATCCAATGATAATGACGGCAAAGGTTCGGCAACAGGTTGTTGATTAAGGGGGCTATGGCTTCCCTTCCCTTATATAAGTTACGCACAGCCAGTCTGCATCCCTTTTTGCCGCAACAAGTTCATTTTCCACCACGCTTCCTGTCTGTCGTGCCGCAGTATAGTTTTAATGTAACTTTAATGAGTCCAAAAAAAGGGGGGGGGGAGACTTTTCTAAGGCGTGAGACCGGAAGTTGCCTATTGTTTCGCCCCGTCTCATTCGTTCTCGTTCTACTGCTCAGGTGAAACGTGTTGATTTATTCAACCTTTTCGGATTTTTTTACGTTACTTTTTAAAAATTCCAAATTCCCGTGAAAAAAAATCTTTATTAAATCTCTATTATACATATTTGTATGATAATATTATGCTATTTATTTATAATATTAATGTTATTATAATATTATTACAATAAAAGTATTACATTGAACTAAATAAATGTAATATTTTGAACAATTCCGGAAGAATATCTTTTTTAACTTTGAACAATTCCGGAAGAATATCTTTTTTAACGTTAAGTTTAAATTTCTAAATAGGTTTCCTACGTTTTATTTACTTGTACTGATTGAAGTGTAACTGCAAGAATTATAATTCTTCCTTGTACGTTTTTAAGTACATTTTTTAGATACAGTGGAACCCGCTTTATTACATAGGCTCGGGACCGAACGGTCTCTATGAATTTACGCGGAGTTTGAAATAAAACGGAATTGCCTTTTAGAAGGCTAAGAAACACGAAATGAAAGCAAATATCTTTACATCTAAAATATACTTGTATTATAACGTTACTGGTCAAAGCTTTCGCTATTTCTTAGGAAAAAAGTCCATAATGGAAAATTTCGACTCGCTGGCTAAGTGATAGGCTTGTGTGCTTTTTCCTCGACATCTTCACTTACCGATTCACAGCACGCTACTAAACATGCACTAAGTAACCTATACGGCTCGTCAACGATTAGGCAAAAGGTGAAAGGTCCGTGGCTAAAGGATTAAGCTCGGATACGAGTTTTTTCGAAGCCTTTCTGGGAATTTTGCGGCCTCCTGGTTTCACGAATTGGCCTTGCGATTGCCTATGAAATTAGCTGGAGTTACGTCGCATTTCTAAATGCCCACCGGGACTCAGTCTTTTTATGAATTTAGGCGGTTTATGCGATTAGGCGATATGAAATAAAACGAATCCTCTCTCTACAGAATTAAATGGGAATAAAACGGGACCGTACGTTCAGTATGAATTTAGGCGGTTTATGAAATTATGCGATATGAAATTAAGTGGGTTCCACTGTATTTTAAAGAGGCTTTGCTGCCTTATATGTTGCAATAAATAATAATAATAATAATATAAATAGTAGTAAAAAATCTTTCCTTTTGTATAAATATAGAAATAAAACTCAAGCAATGTCGTTCTCATGAAGATACCATGCATTCAAACAAGTTTATTGGCCCTAGTCCCTTCAAATAAATCTCTGCTTTACGCACTTGAGCTTTCAGGTCCACAAAGATTACTTCCCCCTCCCCTCGACCCGTCCCCACATGACCGCGTGGGAGTTTAGAAAGCTCGACTGCAGTGTACTGCCAAACATCCAATTGATCCGCCTTCCCCTTTCGACTTATGGGGAAACTCACCGCTTGTAGCCTGCTTTTAAAGCTCTACAGTGCTATATAAACGTCTCGTTGAGTTTTTTCTTCCCAGTGACTTTTAGTTTTCTTTAAAAAAACGTTAGTCTTAAAAACACTCCAGAAAAGGATCCAATTTCGTTTTCAACGCACCCCTCACAACCTTCATAGGTTTCCTTTTTCAGCCTCCGCGTGCACATGAACCCTGTCAAAAGCTTCAAGGCAACAGGTTCTAAAACCCACGCAACAACCATACTAATCCTTGCTTAACTTTTTAAAAGCCTAATAAACTAACCAACCGCCTGAAAACACTCCCCAATTCAAAGAAATAAAATTAAATTACATACAAATAAATAGTTTTTACCACGTAAAGAAAATCTACGAAATTTATTAAATCGGCAAAAAATGAAATCGAATAATTTATAAACAATTGAAGTATTGCATATTTGTTTCATACTTTATATACTTTACATAAAGAAGTAATGATTGCGAATTGGTTGAAATCTGCAAAAATAATAAGAAGAATGCATTCCAAAATAACTAAAAACAAGTAGTAAATATGAGTAAACATATCAGAGCTTAAAATTTCTAGCCGAAAGTGTGAATGAGCATTTCAATTGACATCCACAAATAATACGAAAAAGTTTACGAAAGTAAGACAAGAATAGCTTAATTGACAAATCGAAAAAAACAGAACAAATTGCGAAATAATAAAGACAATTGCGAAAAACAACGGACATTTCTTTCTTTAACAAGTGATGAAAGAAGGAAAACGGTATAAGCTATTTTCTAAAATAGCCTGGCAGCTGCGAGCTGCAACTTGCAGGAACATATATGCAAGAGCAGAGGCGCGGGGTTTGTCATCCATTGCCCATAGTATCAATTTCTCACCCTCAGCTCGGAACTATCGTTTGGGTTGTCACAAATAACAGGACCTTTTACACCCCCCAATCTTTCTCCTCTCCTTTGCTCGACCGAGTTCCATAATGAACAAGGGCTTCTTTTTCCTCCTGTTACACTTCGAGCTTATTGTTACGCAGCCATGGGCTTGGGCACGCAGCTTGTCTTATTAGGATGCAATCAAGCGGGACGAAATACCGTTCGTAATAGTTATTTCTCGCTTCCCCCCTTTTTACATATCAGCTGGACGGACAAAAGCGGAGCTACTAGCAAATTTTCACTAGTTGTACTGTACTTATTGTAACTATCCAACTATTGAAGATTGAACCGTTAACGACTATTCAAGAAAGTAGTAGAAGAAGAATCATTGCTCCACCGACTTTTTTAATTTACTTTTTCTACACTTTTTTAAGACAAAAGTGTACCGTTAGCTCCTCAAGAGTACTGTTTTACATTACCAGCTGAGTGCTTCAGGACAATAACCTCGAATAAATCCCTCCACAACTCCCCAATTAAAATGGAAAAAAGAGAACAAAAAAGCTAATAAGAAAATCAACTCTAGAACTAATAACTATAGCAAAAACTAAGAATGAATTGAAAAATACTGAAAATATACAAAATTTGCCAAAATACATAACACAATGAAAACGAACCAACACTGAATAATTTAAATTAAACTGAGCTTTTTTTAGTTAACGTTGTTTATAAAAGCGAAAGAAAACATGAACAATTCTTAGGACCGCCTATTTATATAACCAGGACTGTATAACTGAACGTAAAGTAACTAAATTTGAACATACTCTTTCTTAGAAACCCTTTTCTTACAAACATAATGGACAAAATAAAAAAAAATTGGCAACAGATCTTGAAGCTTATGCCCGCTATTCGATTTTTTAGCTATATTATTCAATGACATATTTTTTAAATATAAGTGGAAAGGAGTAAACAAAAAATTGAAAGCACTCCCATTCATCAACAGCTACTTTCCTCGCATAACTCCTAACCTAAAAGCAAATTTGCTTTGGGACAGCTGGCAATTTTTGGAAAATAGTGTACAACTGTCAACAAGCTTTTGAACTGACGTAATCGAATTTCAGCGTTCAGAGTAACTATGGTAACTAATGCTCTCTCTCGGGCTTTACCAAAAAAAAAGGGGAAAACTATAAAAAAAAGACTAGAATAGAATAGCGTATACGCTAGGATTCGCAATTGTCTTCCTAGGTGTACGAAGCTATATGGTTAAGGTGTTCTCTTACGAAGGTTATAAGCACAAACTTTTTAACCGACTGAACAGGGTTGAAGATACAAGCGAGTGGCGAACCCTTTGCATATTCGAAAAGGAGTCTCCGTATATGTCTCGTCATCGGTTAAGGATTCCCTCTTCACTCCACAGCTGCCAGTGACGTGAAACTATAGCACGCCCCCCTTCTCTTAGCAAAGAAAATCAATAGGCTCTCCTCCAAAACCCCCGCTCGCTTGTGTGGTTATCGTTCCGTACTACCGTCTGGCTCCAGGAGGTATAGTACAGTGTAGCAATTTAGTTCCCCGGGAAATCCAATGATTTTAATGTAGAAGACAAAACAATACATCGTGTTTTTGAAAAAAATACGGCTTAAAAAAACAGAGGATGTAACGTCATCCTTCCCACGCACCTCACCCACGATTTTCTGGAACAACCTTTAAAGAATCTTTTAAACACAAAAAAAGCTCGAAAAAATCTTTAAAAAATATTCAATTCAATATATAAAATGCAATTCAACATTCACCCATACAAAAGAAAACATTTACTGTCCATTTACAAAATTCATCTATATTATTTAAAATTACAAATTTACCAAATTACATTATAACCAAAAATCTATGTTTGGAGAGGCTGATTTACATAACAAATAAACTAAAGAGCACATTGATTTGAATTTGAAAAACTGTGTTCAAGAAAAGCACACGGAACAGCCCACAGTGACAATATTTATTAAAACATAAAATTCGCAAGTAATTTAGATTATTTTAATTTTGAAAAGGAACACTTCTGAAAAGCTGTGCTTGCCTCTGAACTTTATCTAAATTATCTAATACTATCTTCAAGTTGCTAATAATAGTCGGTGTAGTGCGCGAGAGGCATCTTTCTTATGGCCCAAGCAAGCTCAAGTGGGAACACGTGCACTTGTAGCAAGAAATCAATCATCATTCAATGCCGGGCAGCGGTACATTCAACCAGTCCTTGTACTTTCCATCGAAAAGTCAACATTAGGCTCATACACGCGTAAGTACCCTAACATGACCTGCTCGCACGAATACAAGGTAATCGAGCAAACAATTTTCGATCAGTTTAGAATCGAAATTCTAAAATATGGAATTTTTGCGAAAACAAGCTTGTAAATTCTAGAACTTTTGAAAAATATTTCTTCTATAATTTGTGTTATTTTTTTTAGATTTCGGAACTCATTATAAAGATAAAGAAGTGCATCGCACTTCTCGCAAATTCTTCTAGTTATACTACTTCAATGTAATTATACAATAATATATTGTAAAAATATTTAGATGTTAATATAATAATAATATAAGTAGTAATAAAGTTTAGGGCATGTTCCTTCACTTTTAGGCGATTAGTCTAGTTTTACAAAGTAATTATTAATTTTTATAACGACATATAACTATAATTACCATAAAAATGTACCAGACTGCTTAATTGCCAAATTACTTCAATTATATTGCAACAGTCACGTGACTACGATACAAATACCTTGAAGGTAAACGGACTTTGCCGGTTTTTCAAGGGTAACGAGAATCTGTTGGCTTGTAGTTCTTGTTTACGGTCACCGACTCTTCCAATGTGAGAAAAAAGCCCCCCAAAAATTGACTTTCAAGATTAAACAAAAAAGTCACAAAAGAAAATGAACGCCTGCAACAAAAAACTACCAGGCCCAAAAAAATGAAATATGTACGTTGCCTTCTTCAGTCGCGCACTTCTAGCCGAGTGCTGAAATTTCACCATAACCACTTGAACGTGAAAAAGTAAACGCCAATCCTGTGCCTTCAACCAACTAAAACAGTTGACCTTTCCAAACCTTTCAAATACGAACAGCCTTCATACATTTGGGAGTTTTAAGGGTCCAAATTCCTTAGCCTTGCTAAACCTAACAAATCCCTTTTAACCCTTCTAGTCTTCAAAAATGAAAAGAATTTCGACACTTTCGATAAAGAAACATTTCCAACCACCTGCCATGCCCCAAGAGGCTCCAAAACCACGACAACGCATTATCCTTATTATTATTAAGCTTAATTACCAAATAATAATGCGATATATTACTTGGAACGCCAAACTTTAAGTACAAATTCATCCCAAAGGGATCCAAATTTAACGAAAGTATACTGTTTTTACACTAAAGAATAACCTTCTATGATTTACAAGACACGACTGAGGATTTCCGTTTGTATACACATTGTTAAAAGGATTTGATATTTTGAGAAAATGTGTATATAATATTGTTACTACTGTGTATGGAAATCTCAAGAGAAGCACTGGAATGCTGAAGCGGGAATGGATAGTTTACTAAACACAGGCGGCAAAGCGTTTCCTGCATTCTTGACTTCTATTTCTAATTTAATATACAACTTTAATTCGTTTTTCGGGTAAAAGCTGTGCTGAATTGCTTTACATCAATGAAAAACAATACTGGGTGGGAAAAAGCTTCGATTGTCACGAGTTTTCGTCCAACTACCGAGTTGTTGATGCCTAATATTGGTCAACTTTAAAAAAAGACGGCTTTTTCAATTGCGTTTTTTTACAGTAAATTACGAACTGAAGAAAGACGAACATAAGAAAGTCGAGTAATCCAGGTTAAAGTTGTGCTAGTAGCTTTACGGTCAATGGAAGATAAAACTAGGCGGAGGAAAAACTTCGATTGCCGCGAATTTTCTTCCAACAAAATGAGTTGTTGAGGCCTAATATTGACTGAGTTTAAAAAAAAACGCTTTCAATGGCGTTTTCCTGAACGTTTTGAAGAAGCTATAACAGTGGAGAAAAACCGGTGAAAGATAACACTTGAACGTAAGAAAACCGAGACCTAAAACTTTTTAGCCATCAGCCATATGCGCAGGAGACTCGGGGGCCTCGCCCAATGCTACACCATTCTTGATGTTTCTCCATTCTACCTTTGTAGCGCATTTTGTTTGCAAGAAACCACAAACAAGGGTATGACAGCACTTACCGACAAGAAAAACGGACGCGAGAATTAATCCTCTCCAAGAAGAATCCATTTTCAGGTGGTTTTATGAACTGAAAGTCACAAAGTTAAGAGTAGAACGCCTGCTTCTAAAGAGGTTCTGCTATTCCGGAAGCGTCACTGAAAACTTTTCTTTCGAGATCCTAACGATCGTAACTTCCTACTCCGACCACTGACACTCAACTGCTGTAGCGCTGGGGGTTGCTGAACTCAACAGACGCTTGAGCGAAGCCGAAGGTTTCTAACACGCCTTACTATTGGTAAACTTTACGGGCTGGTGGGTAGGAAACTCCTGGTTGGCTGGCGGCTTGAACAGGCGCGCTTTTTAAAAGGAAAAGCGGGTTTTAGTTGTGTTTTTTTTAAGTCTAGTAAGATTTGGTTTTAATTTGAACAAGCGCGCTTTCTGAAAGTAGCTAAAAAAGATCTTTTTAGTATTAGTAAGGTATTCGACGAAATATTGGCGTTATGCTGTGCAGACGGTTACACAAAGTTAGGAAAGCAAATTCTTACAACGTCAAAAACACAAACATGAAACAATTGAATAAAGCTATGTCTTCCCATATAACATTAATGTTTAAACTAGAAATTTTTTACCTTATTTATTGATAAGATGAAAATTATTACTATGATAGTAATATATTATATTAATAATTACTATTACTGTTAATTACTGCATTATGGCATTCGGTAAGCCCCAAAACTTTTTGATATAGAAAAGATAGTCAAAATCTATCAAATGCTATCAAGTTGTATCAAAGCATCTATCAAACGATATCAAGTTGTATCAAAATTTCTATCAACTGCTACCAAGTTGTATCAAACTCGATCAAGTATATCAAATTCTATCAAGTAATATCAAAATTTCTCCGAAATGCGAACTAAAATGCGAACCAAACGCGAAATGCGAAACGGCTGTGTTTTCAAGTTCTATCAACTCACCGATTTTGTACAGGTTTATCTCGCCTGACCCGGGCCAGGCTCGCTTCCAAACCGGGTAGAGGACGAACGGGCCCAGTTCCAAACGGGCCCACCTAGGCCAAACGGGCCCAGTTCCAAACGGGCCCACCCATTGACCAAACGGGCCCACTATTTTGAAACTTTGTAAATACCAAGAAAGGGAACGGAACCAAGGTAGGCCATGAATTTTATAGACGAAGTATCCAATATTGATAATCTCGGAAAAACATTTGACTTGTACTACCAGAGTCTAAAATGGTCCAAAACCATAAAAAAGGGGGAAATAACTGTTTAATGGTTGATGCCAAAATCATTAATAAGTTTTTACCGTAGCCATTAGTGCAAGCGGTCCAAGGTATATTATCAGACCAAATCCTCCTATCATGACCCACGTAAAAATGCCTCTAATGATCCAATTACGCCACCTTCACCAATACAATTACGAAAATTAACGGCTTTTTAAGATACTTATATTGTGAAAAAATAAATAAAGACTTGTCGGAAGTCTTTTCCGGACTCAGGGAACAACACACGTTATGGGTAAGACACGACATGTATATATTTTCAAACATATCTATTAGCATATTGTATTTAGTTTTTTAGATTTTGATCAATTTGTGCAATGAAATATAAGTAATTATTTGTAATTAAGTGTCTAGTTATTATGTGTAATTCAGAAATTTGTATTGTTAGACAAAATCCAACTCGAAGAGGAAATCTTGCCCTAACTATATAGTTAAAATAAAAAGTGGCGACTGTAATGCGACAGTAACTTATTGGAAACCAGCAACTTTTGAAATGATTTTGTAAATTTTACTTTATTGTTAGCATGTATTATTTAAATGTAAGTTGATTTTACGCTGCTTGGGTGAAGGCATTGCTTTATTTCCATTGCGCGAGAAGTTTATTTCAGCGTCTACCCGTTGAAAATATATGTTCAAAATCTTTCAGAAACATGAACACGTCACAAAGAATAATGGAATAAATATATAACAAATATAGCTCACTCAAGTACTGGACTGTACATGTAACAACATTTATCCTATAATCCATTCATATTTATTGTGCCGTCATTGTAGTCAGTAAAAAAATTTTGTAATACTTTTTCTTTGTCGTTTTGTTTTGACCGCTGTATGCGAGCTATACGTTGAGAAGGCAGTAGCTTCCTAGTAATCGCTACTAGCTTGCTTTCGTCGTAAAGCATACTAATCAGAAAATAGAGGTTTGGGGCCTTCTGTCGGATTTTCTTCTTCAGACTTGCGTGCCACGATTCAACATCATTGTTGGTACGGATTGTCTGTCCGTAGCTTGACCAAACTTGTGGTGGCCATGCATCGTTTTCAATCCAGGTGCGCCGTAAGTAGTTGAAAAGTCTGCGAAGGGAAGGCCTCTTTGTCCGTTTGTTAATGCTCTCAAAAACTGGGACAATGTGGTCAGCCGGTACGAATTGAAGAGCAAATATCATTCTGTAAGATGTAAAAAGTTGTAAGTGTATGAACATTACAGTAATATTTTACCATTTTAGACTCTGGTAGTACAAGTCAAATGTTTTGCCGAGATTATCAATATTGGATACGCCGTCTATAAAATTCATGGCCTACCTTGGTTCCGTTCCCTTTCTTGGTATTTACAAAGTTTCAAAATAGTGGGCCCGTTTGGTCAATGGGTGGGCCCGTTTGGCCTAGGTGGGCCCGTTCGTCCCCTACCCTCCAAACCACGCCTATTTGTTATTATTATTATTATTTATTATTATTATTGTTTATTGCCCACAGTAAGGCTCAAAGCCTCAACAAAAGCCTCTGTTGTTTTGATTTGAATGCCGATTGTTTATGTCATATGGTATTGGCACACTAATAAGCCTGTACTAATATAGTGCCATGACGAAGAAGGTATTTTACTAGGAAGCGTTGTTTGAGTTTATATTGGTAGGTTCTAGTAGGAGTATTATTATTGCATTATTAATGCAAGTTTTATTCATCAGGTTAAATTATTTATGAAAAGTACTATTTTGACCAAAAGTATAAGTCTAGGTGTTTACATGAAAGACGAAATCGCGACGACTGATGCGCGCTGCTGTTGACGATGGCAATGTCGGGGAACAGTATACCAGGAGAGGTAGACGGGTCAGAATTCCCGCCAGGTATATCTGGTGTACCCGTGAGTGGCGCTGGGGCGCGGCTGGGGAGGCTCCTCCTTGCTTATGGTTATTGTGTATGTCAATAAAAGACCGTGACCCCGAAAAAAAAAAAAAAAACCGTAACCCCGACTCCATCAAATGCGTTTTTAAAAACAAGTTAGATTATCATATATTCACAACTTAGTTAAAACTAATCTAATACTTTATGTTGTGCTTATAAAGGCAATAAGTAAAAGTAAGGTCATCCTTATTATGTTGGAATCTGTAGTCAGCATCACAAGTTTACTGTACATACACTTCATCTGAGGTTACTATATTTTCACTTTTCGTTTACAGGTATACATGTATAATTCCAAATAAGTCTCCCAAGATCCTGCGAATTATATACTTCACCCTTTTACTTTCGATGGACAATGCCGTCAGGAAATTCGAACCGGCGGCAACAAAGTTATTTAGCAGTATTACTGATTATTTACTTTCACTTAACCGATGATGGCAATAATATATTCGCAAGTAGGTCATCCTTCCTGCTGGAATATATAGTCAGCAGCATACATCGATCCACAAAAGCTGTTTTTATTTTTAAGTGCTGGGAGTTATAATAAAGTCTGATATTTTTGTTTTTTATTTTATTATATAAGGCTACAATTCGAAGAATAGCAAAGTTACATATCGAAAATAACAGTTGGACGCAACGGCGTAAAAATCAACCCAAAAGGATCGTCGAACTGGCAAAAATCATCACATAAAAAATCTTTGGCTTAAATATAAATCGCACAGGATGTCAAAATCAACTGTTAACTCGATCTTACGCGGTAATGTGTACTTTGGTGCAGTTCGACACCGCGTGAATGTGGCACATAATAAAAGAAAGATCATCGAGGCTGAAAGGATGGATATATATCGCTCGTCAGGGAATGAAAACCCACGCCAGCATTCTGGAAGCAGAGGTTTTCGCAGCCTATTAATTCTAGAGGACATTAAAGTAAGTTAAATAAAGCGGCTTGCAAATTCTTTCACTTTTTTGTTGTGNGCTCGTCAGGGAATGAAAACCCACGCCAGCATTCTGGAAGCAGAGGTTTTCGCAGCCTATTAATTCTAGAGGACATTAAAGTAAGTTAAATAAAGCGGCTTGCAAATTCTTTCACTTTTTTGTTGTGATTTTTTTTATTCGGTTTTATATATATACAAGTTTAATGTACCATGCACTTCATATTAAGTTACTATATTTTCACTTTGCGTTTACAATATATATATAATTCCAAATAAGTCTCCCAAGATCCTGCAAATTATATATATTTCACCCAGCTATTACGTTCGATGGACAATGGCGTCAGGAAATTCTACCCGGCGGCAACAAATTTATGTAGCAGTATTACTGATTTTTTACTTGCTCACTAACCGAAATGAGACGGCAAACATCCATCATCCCGTGGCTTATAATTATTATGCCATACGTAATGTACAGCAAGATTGCGTAAGTATAGTAAATATTTAGTAATATAATTATTCTTCAATAAGACCTCGTTTGATCAAAACTTCAGCTTCCTGTAAAGTTTTTGAGGGTTGTAGCCAATATTTTCCTATTTCCGTTCTTGCTAGTTCAGTATAGGTTTTGTATCTAGCTTTTTTGGCTTGGATATTTGACGTGGGCCATTGTAGCCCATTCTTTGTAACGTAAAATTTGAGGAGGGATTATTTGAGAAGGAAATGTAATGGAGGTAGGCCCATTTCTATTTCTAGAGCCGCTGTTGGGGTTGATCTTAGAGCCCCTGTGATCGCCAGTAGTCCTTTCCTATAAATTTGGTTTATGGGGTTTTGGTGGCTCTTTGATATGTTGAACCATGCTGGGTAGCCATATTTAATTTTGCTTATTAAAGTTGCCTGGAGTAGGGTACGTAGTTGCTGGCAAGTCACTGCTTTGCTTATTTTGCAAATAGTGTTAATTCTGTGAAGAATGAGGTTGCACGTTTTCTGACCCTTTTTCTTAGAGTAAATATATAGAGAGAGAGAACATCCCTGTGTAGAAGTCTGTTACCAAGAAATAGAACGAAAAGGAGGAGCCAAAAGTGGCACAGATGGACACCCAACTGTGCCACTGCTGATTGGCCGTTAAGACCATGGTTAAGGCGTGGGTAAGACACAGATCCACAGATCGGTATCGCTTGTCCGACACATCGATTATAAACAGTTTAAGTGGGGAATACTATAAGTGGGAATCGATATATCCATGTTGCTATCGATTTATGTTTGAGCCCCATTTTTATGTTTCCCGCCATGAGCAAGGCGTTGATCAAAAGGTCTGACCAATCCTGTCCTTTCAGGGAACTAGCCTGTAGCTTTGAAAAGTGGTAACAAAAGGTCCATAAAGAAAGGGCTGCATGTTACCCACCTGCCCTTTTTTTTACTCTGTTTGTACTCCACGCTAGCTAGAGGCGTGGAAAAACAGGTTCCGACCAATCAGCGAATGATCTCGAGCTTTTAAAAGTTGGTAACGAAAGGACCATAAGGAGAGGTCTGGACCCACCCTCTGTATATTCTGTGGTTCTCCCAAAAAAATTGGTTCTCCAGTTTCGGAACTTGGAGATAAAAATGACATTTTTGTGTATTATTGTTGCAAAACGTTCTCAGGAAAACGAATGACAAACACGTGTCACTCGAGTTGAAAATTGGTAGTGGGATTGGAAATGCATTACGTTAGGTTTGGTTAGGATAAGATAGGTTAGGTTAGATTACGTTAGGCTGAACTTTCGTTGATGAGAATTGTTAAAATTTGCACTTTCTTTCACTCCAATAGCTGAACAAAGAAAAATTCATTGTTGGACAGTGACACATTAGTGTCATTCTTTACTCCGAGATACATTATATATGTGTGTAAATAAATCCGGAGAACGTGTTGAAATTTCCCGAAAAAATCGCTCCGTTCCCTGCCACTTTCGGTGCAACGCCGCTCCGTTCCCGTTCCGCCCAAGGGTGCGTTTTATTGTGAACGGAACTGAGTAACTGAGTTGACCGTTGGCTCAACTGGCCTTTTCGCGTGGACGGGCTTCAGCTGGGGTGCGTTTTATTGTGAACGGAACTGACTAACTGCGTTCACCAGTTAACTCAACTGGTATTTTCACGTGGACGGGGTTCAGCTGGACGGGCGTTTTAGCGTGAACAGCTCAACGGGATGGCTTGGCGCACAGTTCAAAAACCGCCTTCCGTTCAACTGCGTTCCTGGTGCATAGTAGAACTCGGGACGATCCCTAAGCACGCCCTAAGCTTGACGGGCGTTTTATTGTCAACGCTCGTTCAACTCATGCCAGTTGAACGGCGACCTGCAGAACGTCCGTTTTATTGTCTACGAGAGCAGTTCAACGGAAGAACTGGTGAACGGATCAGTTCACAATAAAACGCACCCTTAAACTTATAGCTATTTTCACTGGCCACTCTGATAGCGCGTTCCACTTGCTGCACTTGAGCAATATTTTTTGCCCTCAGAGCATATTATCGCGTTCCACTTCGACGTCCGTGCCAGGGCAACTGCTCGGATCGCGTTCCACTTCGACGTCCGTGCCAGGGCAACTGCTCGGATCGCGTTCCA
>JAGJRO010000373.1:0-39027 GCA_022832285.1 Lepidurus apus apus | reverse complement strand
TCACTTACGAGAACCAAATTAGAAGAGGAGCTGAATATGGCCAAAAAGCACTAAACTGTGACTGACACAGGAAACTTTTAAAAAACAAGTGTAATGCTTCAAACACAAATCTCAGTGACAAATCCCGTCACTTAAACAAAACGGTCGCCTACAGCCTGCAAAATAAACGAACACAATAACACAAAACGACACAAAGACAAATCAACAAACTAAAAAATGCTAAGAAAGAACTATAATAAAAATACGAAATAATGAAATAATGAAACGGACTTACGATGGTGAACGAACAACGAACCCAACTAATACACCAGAACACGATATTCTTAGAAAAAAAAACTTACCGACAAAAAGGAGAAGAACAAACTTCACTTGCACAGAACTTGAAAACAACAAAAACGCAAGCACAACGACGCTACAAGCAGCGTTTCCACACCAACACACTATACGAAGACAGTCAAAACTGAAGAATTTTGGCACGCAGAGCCAACTGCGACTTTACATGGCATAAGTTCGGGCACCAGGAATGTTAGCTCAGTTATCCACTGAACCGTGTTACCGATTCTGCCTCTAACGAAACTGCCTTATCTTCCTCCCCCATCCCCACCCTTCAATCCAACAGGGCTTACGGGCACCTCCCGAGGCAAGCTGACACGCGAGGTTTGACTCCTCAGACGATACTATAAGCTGGGCAGTCCCTGAAGGGACTTGCCCAGCTAATAATGAAGATGAACAAACGTCACGGCGAAGCTATTTCTACGCTTTACGGCGAGAAAAATGAGCCAAGTTAACTATTGCTACGCAATAGTTCGTTGGGCTTAAAATTATTTGCTGCGAACGTCAAGCGCTAACTCGATAACTAATTATTAGGTTAGGTTAGGACAGATTCGTTGTTAAGTCAACTTAGGCTTAAGACTAGTTTATTTTACAGGTCAGACTCATACTTCTATTTCAAAAGTATATGCCTGCGTAGCAATAGCTAAACACATCTCATTCTTTATTTGCCACATGGCGTAGCAATAGCACCGACTAAAACGTTATTACTCAGCAGCAAAAAGATCTGGAAAGGGCAAATATGGGTCTGGGTATATAAGAACAGATATGCGATGTGCAAGAAAAAAAAACAGCGAACGCTGGGAACTATTGATACGAACCGTGATCCATCCAATCTTCGTTTTCATGCAAACAAGCGAGAGACAGACGTGCGTTCCCAACTATAAATAATGCAACAAACGAAATTATTCGTGTATTTGAAGCCTTAGTTAACCTTGAATTCACTGTATATTAAATATTTGAAGGTAAAATATAGCAGTATTTTCACTTATTCTGATTCTTATACCCAAACAAGCAACGGCTAACGCTTTGTTTATGTTTTAGGTTGAAAATTCGGAACTGGCCTTAACACTTCCCCAACACAATGAATGGAGAGTATTCTACAACAATGAATGGGGAATACGAACAAACTTGCTTGGTTTGTGGAGGGCCTTGTGGGAGTTATTCTGGCTGTATAGACTTGCTCGCCATCCTTCGGCATCAAAATTCCCAATATGAAGTCATTTTTCCAGTGGCTTCCAAATTGGTTGAACTTATCAATAATATCTATTTGACCAGCGACACCGACGTACTCAAGCACCTGTCCAATTTCCCTAGCCAATCGCTCTGTGCCCAATGCTTTTACTACCTAACCGACTTTATGACTGCAGAGCAGCTTGTCGCGGATGCCAAAACTCTCCTCAAAGATCGGATTAATGAAACTTTTGATCTAATTACGTCCAGTCTTCCCAACTTAGACCCTCACCCCTCGAATCCCGAGCCCTCGCCTGCAATTAAGCGTACTTTGCCCCTTCCAGGATGCCAAGCATCTCCTAAGAAAAACTTGAAAATGTCCCCTCCCAAGTTAAGCACTTTAAAACCTCTCCGAAAGCCTCCCAAAACGCTCAGCATAGTTCATCACGGTCCAAACGAAGCCAAAAAACGTCTTAATCCATTGGCCAGTTCTAGCTGTTCGGAGGCAAGTTCGTCCAGGGCCGGAACGCCAGGGCCGGAACAAAACGGCACTTCCGATAACACAGTAAACCAGCTCATGTCCAATCTCTCGCCCAGCCTCTTCTGCGTAGAAAACATGGGAGATGAATCTTGCGAAGCTGATCTCAAAGCCGAGCTAGAGCAAAGCGACGATCCCGAAGACCAAACTTCCAGATCAGCTACCCCTTTGTCAACCAAGCAAAGGAGAAACCCAGCGTTGATTAAGTTGGCCTGTCCCGCCCATGATTGCAAGAAGATCTTTAAAAGTATAGTCCATCTTTACACCCACGTGGCCAAGTACCACCGCAAAGAAATCTCCCATATCTGCCCCTACTGTGCTCAGCAAGCTTCTTCCAAGGATAAACTGATGCTCCATCTCTACAATGAGCACAAACACAGCCGAAATTTGTCCTGGTACTTTTGCCGCGACTGCCCCTCCATGTTTGCACAGATAGCCCAATGGCGACGTCACGAGAACTTATTCAAACACAAAGCCTTGTCTAAAACGTGCTCTCCTGGCTCATTGAACCTAGCCGAAGCCGCTCAAAGCAAATACCCGCCTCAGCGAATGGAAAGAAACGCATCAAGAGCCGAGCCTCAGGAAAATCAAACTGCGATTCAAGTAGCGACTTCATCAGCAGCTTTAGATTCAACTAATGAGAAAGATTCGTCACTGGACGAATGTAGCGGAAAGTCGTCGAGTTTATCCAATCACACTATTCAGCTAGCTGGCCCGGATCCGAATCGATTAGCGAGTTCTTGCTTGCAGCCAATCGTGAAAGTAAAAAAACTGTCGCTGGGCAAGTTTGTACCTACTTCAGAGGGACGTTATGTCTTCCCTCAAGCCCCACCCCTTCCCGAGACCCACTGTGTCCAGCCCCCGACTCCTAAACCGTCCTTTGTAACCCTTCCTCCGGCATCGCTTTTCAAAACACCTGCCCCGTTAGTGGCCGAGTTGCAAGATGAAGATTTCATTGACGAGGAAGCTGTGGAGAGCGAAATGGACATGGAAGACCATAGTCCCAACCTCGCTTCCACCAGTCCGTGCCAATTAGTCTGTCCTGTGGTCGCTTGCGGTCACATCTATGCCAACATAGATCTATTGAATCAGCACATTATCAAGCAACATGACAAGGACGTTCTCAACACTTGCCCGTACTGTGCCCAAGCCTTCCTCACCCTGACCGAAATGGATCAGCACGTTTCCAACAGCCACACTGCAGATAATCCTTATGGCTATAAATGCCCAGAATGCGCAGCCATGTTTGCGCAGCGGGACAAACTCGAAGAGCACATGAAGTGGTGGAATCACACAAAAACCCAAGCGGGCACAAGCATTGATACTAAAGTACCTATTGGGCATCCGATTCCAACTGCGGACGCAGAAAGAGATTTGGAGCACGCAAATATTCAAGGCCAGCCACAGAGAGAAGAGATAATACCATCGTATTTGCTAGTTTTGCCAAACCACCTTTCGGCAATGCCATCTACTGGAGGTAATGGAAATTATATTCCGTTAGCGCCATCTTTTGGTGGTGGTCAAAACCAGCTGCCTGGAGAAGTTGAGCCCCTGAACCTCTCAGCGGCTTCTACCTGTGGAAGCGAAACCCAAGATCTGGCGACATCATCAATTAGCGAAGGAGAAAAGGCGAAAGAGTTCGATTTTCAGTGCCCCATATGCGAGCAAACACGCCCCTTTTTTAACGTATTGAATACACATATTCTAGACAGACATAGCGAGATCGTTCACATGTGTCGCTTGTGTCGGAGCATTTCCAACTCGCGAATCGAACTGGACGAGCACATGTTGCAGCTCCACCCGGCCAGTATCAAAACAGGATTCCGTTGTCCCACCTGTCCGGGTCATTACGCCGCTAGAGTGGGCCTCCTCAAGCACATGGCACGGTACCGACATGGAACTCCTCCAGTCAGGTGTACCACCCCTCCGGCAACACTGAAAAATTAGTCAGTAATTGCAATTGTTTTACGTTTCTTTGTTGCTTTCGTATCCTTTGTTTCGATAAAAAAAATTATCCAAGCTTGACAATGGCCAAAATTAACTGTGAAGCGTTCGTTGAACTTATTCTTTTGTCTTTCTTTCGTCGATCCAAGAGATCCACCATTATGTTCTGTAGCCTTGTTGTAATGTTTGCGTTTCGCGAATTACTTTTTTAAAAAAAGCGAATCAAAATTCTTGAATCTTTAGGAATAAAAAAGTCGAGTAAAAATGCAGGGGTTTGAATTTGGTAAGAAAATTCTGTATATATTCCATTCTGTCACCTAACTTAGAACAGTTTAAACTGGAACTTTACCACAGCCTTCTTTTGCAGGTGTCACAGGGGTAAAGCTGTCAAACTCGGCTGTTTTTGTCATTTCCAGGTCCGTACACGTTCTGTTATATCATGTCTTATTATATGCACAAGCCTAATCTCGACATTTTTGCTAACTTTAATTACAAACGACAAGAGAAGAGGAAAGGGCTATACCATTTGCAATGTTAATTATGTTCACAAGAAAGACGATAGCACACCTCGACTTGAAAACCAAAGAAATTTTTCACAAGAAAATTGAACAGCGCGAAGAAGGGAGTGGAAATCAAAGGGATTGGGGTGAGGAAATCTAGAATTAAAATAATGATGTTCCCACCAAAATATGCGATGGTAAGAAGGGGGTTATTTTTTGCCTTTTTGTTTACTTTTGTACGATCAGGTGCAAGAGTGAAAATTAGTGGTATACCTTGCCATCTTTTCAGTCTTTCCCCCATCAATCAAAACATTTTCCAAAATGCCCCAGGTTTGCCCTTTTTTCCAACATCCAATCAATGTCTGAGACTCTACTTGACATTTTCAGTCTCCTCACCTCCCTGGCTGACAAAACACGAGATCAGCGTGATCGCCTCCCTTCCCGACATGCCAAATTAATTTAAAAACTCCGTAAAAGATGTATACAACCCCTGTAAAGTGCCAACTTCATCTTAGGAAAAATGCTGGAGATCCCAAAAATTCGTAAAAAAGAGTAATTAGATTATTTGGTTTTGGTTCTCCTTTTTCATTCGCGTTTTTCGAAGGAGTTTTGTTTGAAAGCCCTACCAATGTCTGTTTTGGCTTGAGGTAGAAATAGAAACACTGAAAACAGAAATATTTCTTTGTTTTAGATTCACGCTTTCGAGTCTCTTCAGTAAATCACTTGGAAAGAAATAGAAAAAATGAACAAAAAATCTTTAAAGCTTTCCGGGGAGCAAGTTCTACTGCATCAGTGCATTCAAGTCTCCAGAGTGCAAGCTCCAAAATTGACATACACAAAGCAACATTCTGGCTTTGTACTATTTCAATTCGAATAAAAAATTTGCCGAACGCAAATTATACAACCCGTAAAGGACCCTTGAAAATGTAAGACGGATTGCGGACTCTCTCGCCTGCCCTTAATGTCTATTTTTTTCTCCTGTTATCTTGGTTTTCAATAAAAAAATCGCATTCTACTAAGAAAAATGTGAAACTTGTTAATACCCTAACTAATTAATTATTTGCTAAAACGAAATTGTTGATACGAGTGTTCAGGGTAAATTTGGTACCTAAAAGACAACAACACAGTACTTCGTAGATCGTCCAAAATTGTAAGATGTGTGTCCTCATGGGTCAAAAAGGACTGAAAGACATCGTAGCTTTTGTGCTGTTACATTTTCGTTTCTCGAATTGAAAAAATTAATGGATCGAATAGTGCGACGTTCTCGAACGTCCAAAAACGTGAATATAACATTAGAAAAAAGGACGGAGGGAATTTAAAAAAAAATTAAAGCAATGAAAACCTTACGCAATAAGTCCCACCCTCCCCCCCCCAAAGGGAAAAAATAATTAGTTAGACAGAAAGTAAATGAAAGCCACAGGTGTTACCAAGCGGCAAACCTACCCCTCCTACAAAAATTACAACCGAAGGGGGTGCAAACGAGAAGATAAGGGCTTGCAGTTTACGGAAACAGAGAAGCAAAAGGCGAGTTTTTTCTTATGTTTTTTTTTTACTTCTAGTTTTCCATCTCTCCCACGAACTCTAAGCTTATCAACAACTGTCAGTTTCGCTCGGGAAAAGGAAATTCAAGGAGAGGAAAACGAAAGAGGAAAGTAAACGAATCGAATAATTGGGATAAGCAGAATGTTGGTATAGGCTGACACTCATCGTAAATATGATTTGCTAAGCGTAACGCCGTCAGGGAGACGGATATTTTCGCAGGGATCTTGGCTGGAGATGCATCTCCATGGGTGTAAATGTTACGTGTATACGTGTCTATTTATATGTGTGAGAGTTTGCAGGGGGGGGGGGGGGGTAACCCAATCTGAAGGGGCGTTCTTCCTGTGGCTCGCGCTTCTACCAACAAAAGAGCGACAACTCTCCGTCATGGCGCCATGTGGTCACTGAGTGGGTTTTCATCTGGAACAAAAGACGCAGAGAATACCATTAGGCTATCTTGTTGAATTGAAACATTCCCAAGTTTCCCCAAACCGTACGCGAAAATGTAGAAAGAATAAAAAATTAATGCATAAAGCCAATGTTAGGTGTAAGACTCCATTAGTGCCAGCTTGGGAGGTGACACGCAAGGCAAGAGCAATACATGCAGTATAACCGTCAGAAAAGCTATTTTTGAACCCATCCACCCTTAGCTTTCCTGCTCGTAAATTATATATTTCTTTTATACAATGTATAAATTTCAGAACCTTGCAGTATATACATGAAAAAAAATGATTGGCCTTTATATACACCATTTTGATTCGGCGAAAAAACACGACACGGAAATTATCGCATGGTTACATTACGGAGTCCGTAAGCCAAATTGTGAAGGTTGCTATGGAAGTCTGTCTCTTATTGAGGAAGTAGGCGACAAAGAAAAGTAAAATAAAATAATACAAAGGCTCCCGTATACCTTAGATTGGTATAGGTGGGAATTGGTTATATGGGGAATTTCGGAACAATTTTTTGAAAAAGCGTACATTTCGTGAGAAAAAAATCTTTGACAGTAAGCTTGAGCTTGCTAACAGGTAGTGTGTACAACCAGTGCTCATTTTTCCCAATGAGTAAAAAATTATCAATATGCAAATGAAATGTGCAAGTACAAGAAATTCGTTGCCTAAAAATCTGCCCTTTGGTTGTGCACTAGCTACTAACAAAAGAAAACTTTTGTTTTAAATTGCTTTCAAATCTGACGAGCCGTTTTCGAGAAATCTTGTTTCGAAAGTGTGACGACTTGATTTGTGCTGCTACAGCAAACTGTGGTGATAAAGTGTACTTTCTGGAGCAAAACAAGCGTAGAAACTTTGCCGGCAATTAGCTGTCTATTTCTTTTCGTGCTTTCTTACGCAAGGCGTTCGTAAAACCAACAGTTATCTGGTTAAAAACCCGGCGGTCAAAAATGACACTAACGTGTGTCACACGTGTTGCAACACGTTCTCCAGAAAAAGAATGACAAAGAGGTGTCCTGTATCGCGCGTGTGGTTTTACCGTAGAACCTTAGTTTAAAATTCGAGTTGAAATTGGTAGTTGGATTGGAAATGAATTAGGTTAGGTTAGATTAACGATTCTCATCAACTTTCGTTGACGAGAATCGTTAAAACTTGCACTTGGTCGAAAAACTTGGTCGAAAAGTGACACAAGTGTAATGTTCGACACCGGTTTATATGACTCCCATTTGTCTTCTTTTCCGGAGAACGTGTTGCGCAAAACACTAACAAACAACAGTGTCATCTGTGACTGTTTCGCATCAATAAGCTAAGGTATACGGGAGCCTTAACAAGAGGAAGTAGCGAAATTTCATCTTTTCGAATATCAAGAGAGAAGCGTTTGGTTCGATAACTGAACTTGATGTCAAGCCGAGCGTTAATCAATAAACACTGTATACGGTAAATCGTTGTTACCTTGGTTGTTTCCTTGACTAAAAACGACACGTCCAAGGCATATTGTTACACTTTGCAAAACACTAAATAACCTATTTTACCACAAAAGAAGTATACCCAAAAAACACTAACCCATCACCCCCCACCCCAAGAAAAAGGGGAAGAAAAGTACAGGTCGAAGTTAAGCTAACCACTCCTTCGGTTACTCTTTATCATAAATTGTTTATGCTGTTGCGCCACTGCCAAGTCAGGCTGTCGTAATTCCACGATTCGCCGCGTGACCTATCGGGATATTTCTTAAGCTTTTATTATGAGAGACGGAATTGTTCTTATCCCCAAGCTAATATCGCGGTAGCAGCATGTACCGGCATACGATAAGGTTTCGCTTCCCTAGTAAAATACATGGTGTCGGAAAGGTGCAAATTCTGTCCCCCGGGCGGTTTTCCTTTCTTTTCCCAGCAATAATTTCTCCCGCTGTCAGCTTCTATTGTAGTTTGCCGCACTCGAACCGTGACTTTCCCCCATACAACCTTACAATAGCCGTAAATAGGGTCTAGCCTACTTTGTTACATGCTCTTGCCGCCTACTAAAGCTCACTCAGAATTTTTTTTGTTATGCTTCTTTCCCTTCTATTAATGCGAGTTCCGTGACCATGGCAGCCTCGTTTCCTTTATTACATGCAGCAAAACTCTTGCAGGTTCCCACTACCCCTACCCCCCCCCCAAAAAAAAAAAAAAAAAAAGAAACGCACGCCAACGTTGCCCCTTTCATATTTTCCTTCTTGGCATACATATCCTCTCGCTTATCTTTTATCCCTCAGGACGTTTCCGACAATTCCACCCACCACTGTATACATAATGCCCCCACTAGTTCCCCTTACTCCATCCTTAATCAACTCTCCAACGACGTGAGCAGTGAGCACCTTTCCTTACAAAACTTTCGTTTATAGCGTCCAAACCTTTCCAAAGACAGAATGGACGGGTGACACAACTTACCCAGAAAAATTCAAAAGGTTAGTCAAGGTAATACCCATCAAATTTTGTGCCTGTCAATCAAGAACTACTTTCAGCGCACACAGTTAAGGCTTCCGTACACCTTAGTTTATTGACGCGAAACAATCACAGATGGCGCTGATATTTGCTATTGTTTTTAAAGCCTTGCATAAGAAAGTATAAAAAGAAACGCAGCTAATTACCGACAAAGTTTCTACGCTTGCTTTGCTTCTGAAAAGTACCACAAAAATAGAGAGAAAAAGAGGAAGTGCTGCATTTTACCTGTTGCATCTTCTCGAAATCCAAGCACGGCCGTTGGAGGTGATGAACGCGACCAGTGTGGCGATAGCGCTTCCTAGGCGATGCCACGTTCAATTGCGACTGTTGCTCGCTTTTGCATTCTCCTCCTCCTCCCGCTCCTCCGGTTACTTGCGTAGCGTGCAACCCGCTCATTAAGGATGTCAAAGTGCCGTCTTCGGCCAGGTGAAAGAGTTTGGGAGGCGGGGAGACGGAGTGGGCTACGAAGCCCACATCTTGGAGCTTATGTGGTTTATGGGCTCCTTCCGGAGGTGACGTGCAGAACTGGACCGGGATGGGTAAGGCGCTCGATAGGGCGTGGCTCAACGACGGAGTCTCAGTAGCCGGTAAGGCCGTTCCGTTCGCTGGGGTACTGGCCGTTCCGTTCGCTGGGGTACTGGCCGTTCCTTTGTACAGCACCGAGACGGCGGAAGGACTGGGTGTGGCATTGGTGCTGATGCTGAGCAGCAGACCTTGAACTTCCTCGTCGGAAGACGCGGACGAGGAATCCGTGTGCTTCCGAGGTGCCGTACTTAAACGCTGCTGCAAGGCTGAGGCGGAACGGGTGCGGACTGAAATCACCGAGACGCGACGTTGTATCACTGACGTGGGGGTTTTCACCTGTTGGGAAACAACAGCTTTCGGTTACAAAACGGGCCACGAAATTAAAACAGAAATTTCTAAAAATAGACAGAAAGTACATGCCTTTCGGGGATTTACTTGAGACCATTTGCGCTTCTCCGGCTGACTAATCACCGTAAGCGTACTTCGCCCCTCCTCCGGCGCTGTGGCTGCGGCGGAAGATCCTCGCCTACTTGTTCTGAACCTGTCTTCGGTCCGTTGCTGATCTTCCGTGAGACTTCCGTCGCTAGTAAGCATCATCCGCGCTGGGGTTAACACGTGAAGGGCATAGCGATTATTGGCCGCTGGACCATTATTAATATGGTCGAGTTCTTCCTCGGACGAATGCTGATCGCCCCACGGATGATCATTGTCGCTCGGCAACGCCGAATCGGTCGCTGGAGGAAATCCCGTATCTAATGGACTCTCTGGACGGTTGCTGCTGTCCCCCAGCAGCTCTTTGTTACCCAGCAATGTGCTACTACTACTGCTGCTACTTCGCGGGTGGTTCACGACGCCTTGCAGTAATTCCTCTTCGCTATCGAGATATCTTCGCCGACTGGATCGATCTCGCTGATTCCAACTCCCAGTACATGTCGAAGCCGACATAGGCGACGAATTCTCTTTCCCACTCTCAGATCGCGTACGCTCCCGGCCGCCATTGCTGCGTCGTCCGTATTCCGTGGTCATCTGCACGTCCATGTCTACAACACAAATTCGAAAAATATATTCCTAAAAATGTCCCTAGAAAGACACATTTCGGACATGAAAAAGCCAAGAGGACAACGCGAATCTAATTCATAATTCATGCCATGATCATTGCCATAATTCTAGCATTTCCCCTTCGTTTTACGTTCCTTCTTAGACTACTTCCCGACGCCATTCGCTATTTTGATGGCACAAGTCGTTCCTTTGTCATCCTATCTTTACTTTTCTTTTCTTTTTCTTTTGTGGTTTAATATACGTACTGTACGTCTTCCTTGTTTCCCGTTACGGACCGCTGCAGTCAGAATCGAATCTTTTATGTGTTCGTTTATGGCCATTCTTTTGTCCCAAATCCCCCCAAAAGCTTGAGTGTAATGTACATGTTCTTACTGCGTCGCCACCGATTAGAACAGTTGCGTTTTCCATTTCTGTGAATAGCCTGTTTCTTTGCCAGTAGCTCAGACTTCCCAATTGTGTTTCAACATGTCTTTACGATACAGTATACATTTTCTCGTCAACCGTCTAGTTTACGAACATTTATTCAAGGTTAATTATGCTTCCCCAAAGTCGAACGCTTGTTGCCAGAACCGGTTAACGTTTACGAGCGAATTATCAGATTAATTTTACCATGGAAAATTTTAGTAAAATTCTACACTTGTGTGCACAGACACAAAGTACACAAAGCTGCTCACAAGACTCCGTACAAAATCAACTCGACACCCGTTTAACCAATTCACATTTCTTTAAAGAGTACAGCAGTATATATTATGGAGGCTATATACTGTTAAATTTTCTTTGTTGTTAGACCTCCCCGAAAAACAAAACTACAAGGAATCTGCTTCCATCGTAACAGCGTACAAGTATATTACACAAACTAGTTTGGGGATGGCGTATGCCCTTTGGGAAAGTTATCCTGTGGTACGTTGGTATCGCAATGGCCCTGGGCCAAAAATTTTTAAATAGTAGTTACATGTTTTCAAGGCGAGTATTTCAATCTTTATTTCGATACTTCACTTTAAAAAATAAAATGAAAACTTAAATAGCTTTTTAATCCAAATAAACCAATTAAATAGCATTCTAGTACTATCCTTCAGTGTTCACTGCATATATTGAATAACGCCAGCCCTTTCCGGAGTTTCCGCGCAGGCTTCTATCTCTCTTACATAACGCTTACATAAGACCGTAAGACCAGTTTTGACACCCATCTTGCAACATACAAAAATCCTTTCTACTATTTAAGCAATAGTTTTATAAAGCAGCACGTAACCCAAAAGATAAGGCGCCCACTCAATTCATCTAGGGATTCATAAGACCAAGTTACGATCACGTTACCCTGCTCCTTTCTATGGTTAACTTACGCAGGCAACACAAACGAATTCCGATCTAGCCGTATGTCGTAAGGACCCTTGTCCTTCACCTTCTTACGTCACCATCGAACTAGAGAACCACGCCACTTTTATCGGGAACCCCCTTCCAGCGGTGTTCTGGATCGATGCTTTTTGTGTGATCTTAGATCATTTCCGATCGTCGTCAACTTCTGTCAACTCGATCAGATCAAAAGTTGCAAAATTTCAGAAAATTTAAATCCGATCAAAAATATCCAAACCGATCAGATCAGGTCAAAGATCAGATCATTTTATGTAAACAGTAGAAAAAATTTCGAACGATGGCCACTAGACGGCCTGATTTTGGATCGGTCGGGATCGGTAAATTTCCAGAAAAAATCGATCAGATCACTGCCAATTTAGGGTCACGCCGATCAGATCAAAAATGGCCGATCGATCTGATCTAATCTTTTTAAAAAGATCCAGAACACTGCCTTCCAGCCAGTTCCTTCTAATTCCCGACCAGACGTTTCTGGGGGGTAAGGGGTAGTCCCGGGGTCACAAAAAGGTAAGGTCACTCGCACAACCGTACGTTTTCCCGGCAGCAAACCGATCGACTTTACCCAGCGCGTTGACTGGCATGTCTTCCCTTTTTGAAAATCATGTTTCCCTACTGGGTTAAATCTATTCTTGAGAAAGACAAAAGAAGTCCGTTCCTGAAAGACAGTATCTGATTTGCTGTTCAATTTTTTTTCTTTTAAGTGCAGACAAATGGAACCAGTTTTAAGAGATGAGTTCCCCCATAGCCTTTTTGGTTAACCAAAGAAAGTCTGTCTGGTCCTATGTGTAAACAACCGGATGTAAACAGTGCGAAATATTTAGATAAAAATGTAAACAAAAGGATCTTAACCTCGCAAAAAGAGTTACAAGTTTTAACACGCTTACACAAAGACATCGACTCTTTTGTCAGGTTGGTGGAATTCTGTCAAATTAATATGGCATCCAACGACTGTCGACGGAGGTCACTCAAATGGCGTTCCGGACTGTTTACTTTTCCATGGCGATAAGATGAAACCTGGTGGCATTCTAATACAATTCTCGCTATTCAAGTCCTATCTAATTTCAGGGATATTAATCATCTTTCCCTGAAGTCTTATTACGTCTATTTATAGTACCTATAGCTTCTGCACGATTACAGACACTCAGGCACGATGAAAAAGAATTTCACTTCAAGCCCCTTTCATTGTTGAGTGACCATAATACGTAGAAGGACAACCCGGAGTAATGCTACACAATCCGGCCAACCGGTTTTTTACTACCTGTGTTTTGGGTACCAACTCTTAATTTTCGAAGTTCCCGTGAATATTAGAACTTGCCATAGAGCTAAACAAACCACTACAACTAATAGCTGTGATTTTTGATGACCAAGTAATTTACTAGGGCCAACCATTTATCTATGACAACTATACCTTACGCAAATAATCAATAACAACAATCACCATTTCCGCACAAATTATTTTCAAATATATATGCAATTAAACCGGTTCCGCAACTTTAAATGATCCAAGGATTCCGGGTACAGTACCCTACGCCAATGAGATGCGCCCAATCGTCGGTTTCCGACCACCGTTTGTGCCCAAGTCCATCCATCCACCATTATAAACGTTGCGGACTCGTTTACATGATCTAAGTGTACATACAGATCGGGAACCCAGCTATATATGTAGACAGGAGTATTGATTGAGAGCTTTTGTGAAGATACGAGGCGAAGAGAACTTGTCAAACTCGGGGCTGACAATACAAAAGGCTATTGCTGGTCTTGTTTTCATTTCATTTTTTTTCTCGGTTTTCCAGCTCGACTCTTATGAGGATATCTATGTTGATATCGTGCTGTCTTTGAAAGCCAAAATAGAAACATCACCGAGATTAGATGTGATTAATATTAAGTTTATTTTCTTTGTCAAGGACCATTCTTTTTGAAAATTAAAAAAGACGACTCGCACGGAAATATTCCTTGGTATTTTATTACAGCAGGTCTTTTCGAGGAAAGTAGATTAATTTTTTTGCTGGCACAGTATAAGGGATTGAAAAGGAAGGAGTGGGAGCCTCCACACCTTGTGTATTTTCTTGTATTATAATTATCTGGCAGAAAACGAATAGGAGAGACCAGTTTCGCCCGTTTTGGCTATCGGATTCCGGCACATCGACGTTCAGTGTGAACCGAGTCAAACGGATTCTCACTTTTCTGCTTATTTTCACCAAGCACAAAATGGGTCGTTTCAGACAATGCATTCTTTCTAGTAATCGACTACTTTCTCTGTTCAATACTTCAGGCCAATTAAACACCCCGTCCGTCCCCCACTGCATCCTTAACACCCCCCTATTGCAATCCCCTCCCTGTTTTGTTATAAACTAAACTGAATGGTATGAATTAATAAAGCACCAAAGAATACAAGAAACGATAATAGACGAAAGCCTACGTCGCTTCAAATTTATTAAAAAAGAAAAATCAGAAGAAAAACGTCATCAAAACTGTAGTAAATCTCAATCGATTTCATACTAATCGATTTCACATTAATCGATTTCATGCTTTACCTTTTCCAAAAAGTAAGAACATCTAAATTCAGAACGACAGTTATTTTTTTATACTTCGGACAGTTACTTAACTCATGTATTGCTATGTTTGATCGTAATTAAAACAGGATAAAACTTTAAAAAATAAAATTCCGGATGCCCGTCAATATATAAATAGTTTCACAGCACTCTCTAGCGGTCATCTTATAATACAGTTTCAGAAAACACCACAATATATAAACATATAATTTAAATCTAAATTTTACATACACGAGTATATATTTAAATAGATAAATGTGAATATATAGATATATTATTAGTACGAAAACACACTTTCGAGACCTTTCACGTTCCACGTTCTGTGACGAACCCCAAATGCCCTTGAACGGTGAATTGAGATTCTAAGGCATGCAAAAGATCAGGTTTTTAGTTCAAAGACAGTGACTAAGGGAGGAACCAAACTAAACTCCTCCTTCCCCACCCCACAAAAGAAAAAATAAGCTTTCCAAGCCAAAGATAATCAAGGGCAAAGAAAACCGGGACAACACCTCAATTTTTGTTTCGTTTTTTCCCGCGCACGTCCACTTCGTTTTCGGGTGAGCGTTCCGTGAAGTAAATTTCCTTTCATTTCTTTTTTCTACCTTAATGAATACACTATTCTTAACCAACACAGTTTAAAAATTAGAAAATAAATCTTAAAAAAAGAACGAAATAATCTCTGTAATCCAAAGTTGTCTTCCTAACTTTCATCGATTTTTTATTGTAAATACCTGTGATTTATATATTCAGGTACCACAACGCAAACTTTGACTCTCAATTTGGGACCTGGCACGAAACAGTCACAGCTGATCATAAGGTGACATTCAGGTTAACTACCTAAACCATTCCAAAAAAAAAAAGGAACAGGAGGGACTTTTACGTAGGAAGCAACCCACCTTCCCCCTTTTCAGTCAGAATGAAGCACGAAAGGGTACGCAATCACGTGACCGCGTCAATAAATTTGACTGTAAAGGCTCGTTATAGTTAATCCCCAACAACCCAACAAAACGACTTTATGATAACTGGAAAGCTTCGATTAGCGAAGTTATGCAACGTCTCTTATGTGGATTATTCTCAAAGAATATAAAGATAGTTCAACGGTCTAAAATAGCATAAAGGATTAACATAAAAAGAGGAGCAAAATAATACATAACTTAAAATTATAATAAAAACAGAAATAAATAAAGATTAAAATGGTTAAAACTGTACCAGGACTTAGCCTCGTAAAACACAGGCTTACAACTGATACTAAAACCCTTTAAGACCTTTAATGATAAACAGATGGCTTATCTGCGAAAAGATTCTGTTTGTAATCAAGTACGCAACCCATATGCATATACTAACGCAGAAAACGACACTGGAATTTGACTTCCCTGATACCAAAGTATCAGTTCACATAACCTTCACGTACCCACAAGGACACCTAAAAAAAGCTTAAATATATTACTTTCCAAATAATTAATTAAATATTATGTATTTAGTCAGGGAAAAGAGATACAATACATCGGTCCATAATGTATGATACAATATCATAACAAATGTCGATCATAATAACTAATTAAAATATATATAAAATAAAATATATTTAATATAATAATATAATATAACATAATCTATAAGGTAATAAAAAAATGATAAATACACTAAATCCAAATCATAATAAATGTCCATAATATATACATAATATAATACACAAGTCCTTTCTATAAGTTTAAGCGTTTAACTCCAATTCCAATTTTACCGAAACGGCAAATGATAGCAATAATAGCAATAATTATCGAAAATCAATTTAGGTGGATTTGGTTTCTTCACAATTTCTTAGAAAGTTTTTCGATATCTCATATTACTTTGAACTTTTGGGAAATAACACATAGCGGAATTCAGTATTTACATTTAAATCTTATTTTGCATTCCAGTCGTAGTACATCTTTATACTGGTGTACGAGGTACCGTACAATTTATTATTTATTTATCATATTTATTATTTGCATGTGCAGAGGCCGATGAAACGACTAGCTTCGAAAGGATTGACTAAACTACGTTCTTTACAGCTCTCAAAGTGTAATAACAATAATATAATATATTGTAACACCAGTCCAGAAAGGTTTCTTCGCCAGTGAAAGCGTTTCGCAAGGCAAACTTGCGACATCTCAAACACAACAGACAATCAACAGCACGCGCTTGCCACTTTCAGCTTTTCTTTGTGCTTTTTTTTTTGGGGGGGGGAGTCTTAAGAGAGCTTTGTTGTACCTCCTTGCTCTAGAACCAAAGCAAATCACCCGGGGTGGGATACCTTTAAAAAAAAAACTTATAAAAACCGAAATTAAGATACCTTTGAACTTTTTATTTTTCCTGAAAGGCTTTAGTCCCAAGTTTAGTAATTAAAAAAAGCTACAAATAAGCTTGCAAGTTATTTGGCCAGTGTCCGAGAAGCTTGTGCAACACATCTGTTCTCTTCGTTTGGGACTTGCAACAATAACAAACATATGTGCGTACCCAGTAACTTGTCCTTGTCTTTTGCATTTCTGAATGTTTACCCTTTTCCACTTCTGTTTCTAACTCCGACCACAAGCCATGCCCAATGCGAACCCTTTAAAAATTTCGAGTCCTTTATACACGCATTTGTGCTTTTACAGTCGTAAAACAAAACTTTTCAGCCTCCTTTTTCCAACGAAGAAGATAGCGGCAGCGAACAAAAATCAACTTGTCCGGACTTGCCGAGTTGCGTGGGTAAGCTTAACAATGAAACTGAACCACTCCAAAAGTGGAACAGACGGGGCCGAGCCGGGACTTGTAGCCTTACGCCGGGTTGGCATTTACTTTCCGTGTTAACCGTTTCCCTAACCCCACGCCGAGCTTTACTTCTCGTCGATAAGAAACTCGACTGCCACGATTAGTCACCACGGGACCATCAAATTCCCTTCCAAGTCTTCAAATTCCAACTTTTGTTCTTCAAGGCATGTTTCGCCTTGTCCTCGTTATAAATTCTCTTTTGACTTGGGGAAAAAAAGAAGAAAGAATACCGTCTTTTTCTCTCAAGTTCATACAGTAGAAAACTTACCAAAAGCTTAACTGGCAATAGCCACGAAAATTGCATACAAAGATTTTGATGGATTCTGATTGTACAATATTATTCTAACAATAACGAACTTTTGTTTCGAATTTTTCTGAAGAGCCGTTCCCGAGTTATTGACTTGATAAGTTTTGGTATTTTCCCGCCACGAAAGCTTGGTGTGCCACTGCTACGTCACAGGGTACACGTGACCGCGTTGGCCAATGGCAAAAATGCCCGTTTGAATGTTAAAGGCTTCTGATTTTCTTAATATCGCAGTTATTATTTCGCGCATGATAGAAAAAAGGACATCACCAGAAACTAGACTTTTTACTCTTTTTTGGCGACTACCCTTTAAAATTTTATAAATTAAATTTTTTTGGGAAAAGAACGGCAAGTCAAACTACGTAAAAAATAAAATTAATTTATAATCAAAACTGCTCGCGAGTTCTTAGAAAGTGTTGGCGGATTA
This sequence comes from Lepidurus apus apus, assembly GCA_022832285.1. Classification (NCBI taxonomy): domain Eukaryota; kingdom Metazoa; phylum Arthropoda; class Branchiopoda; order Notostraca; family Triopsidae; genus Lepidurus; species Lepidurus apus. The sequence continues at coordinate 21,049 of JAGJRO010000373.1, read as the reverse complement.
ATTTTACAACATCTCTTCTTTTTTCACTTTTGCCACTTGAGCGTAGCTTCCACTTTCCCTACTTTGCCAACAGTTCTAAAAAAAACCAAGGAATATCAACAAACCTTGAACCCTTCCAAGTCATGCCCAGAAAACTTCGTTTTTGGCTCTCTCGCGGAAACTTCTACTGCTCCGTTTTATGCTTCCAGTCACATCTCTTTACGAAAAAGAAAAAAAAGATCTTTTTTTTCCGTAGACAAGGTCATTTATCAACCTCCCGAAGAAACTCCCGAACAGTCGAACACCCACCCAACGCCCGGGGAAAAACACGCAAACGACTACATATTCATTTTTGTAATTACCGGTTTCGCTGGTAAATGCACCGGGTAACTCGTCGTCCGACTCGGTTCCAGAATCACGATCAGGGTGCGTCTACAAATTACAATCCAATTACTTTTTCTTTATCAATGACAGAAAACAGAATGTTGATGGTTGCCAATTAAGGATGCTACAGAAGTCCCAAATGGGGTAAAAACAGGTCCGAGTTGCGAGAGTTGACGCACACATGCATTCATACTACTACTCTCCTACTACTACCACTCTACTACTAACTACTATACACAAGGGGAGATATCATAGCCCGGCCCTTACTACACATAGCAGCCATTTTGCCTGAAGGGCGGAGGCTCTATCGGGACTATTTATTCCTTTGGCAGATAATTGGGGGAAAATAGTAAAATTAAGCGAAATGGGTCAAAATTTGGTGAGATGGCAGGTGAAAGAGGCTTGCAGATTTTGCAGCCAGTTTAAGTCACGTGGAGTCGGGGGACATGCGAAAACCGGGCCCGAAAATCGATTCTCTTTGTTCTCATCCAACCCAGGCACTGGGGCAGCCATCTTGGCCAAGCAAGCCCCGGATTGCACCGGGGATCTGGCCAACAGCTTGGGCTTACTTTAACCCAGCTCTTCAGAATCTTCTCTCACTCTTCTCGCAAGTTTATTTTCGTTTAAAAAAGATCAGGAATGGGTGAGTACCTTGGCAGAATAACCGTGTTCTTCGTTGAGTGACTGGGTACGTAGTTTCTGCGTCAAATACCGGACACTCAACATAGTTCATTGACGGCCAACTCAGGGTCCTTTTTGAAAATCCCAATTTGAGACAAAACTGAGGCTTTCAGACGTCTTCATGAAAACATTGAAAGAAATTAGGCCGCTCACAAGGTAGGCAAAGTTCGGAGGAACGGGTTCGGGTTTTTTCTCTCTTGTTCAGAGACTCGTTTCGCTCCTTTTGGTCACGTTTGCAACTTTACTCACGCTTTGCACTTCATTCCTCTTTAGGAAACTCTAGGAAAAGAGCTAAGATTGACCACTTCTATAACACTTTACGTAAACGTAAGGCAGCCTCTAACTGAGTAAGGAATTACCGTTTGGAGCTGACACAAGAACAAAGGAATCTTTGGGAGGTCCGCACTACAAGTTCCTAGCAGAATATTCCACCTGTCACATGTGGCCCTTGTAAGCCGACTGCCGGTGTCTGCGTACAACACACCACTCACTACGCTACTCAGCTGTTCGCTTGAATACAAGGCGTCCCAGGGGAGGCCACCTAACTTGCAATCAATACTTATTGATAGTTTACTTATTTCTCTTAATCCTTATCATGCTATAATGCATTTAATTTAGTAAATATTGGCCAGATTGAAGATTTTAGAAGTTTCTTGCAACTATTTCCACGAAACGAGAAGTTTCAAGACATGGCATCCCCTACGCTATAAAGAATTGGACTCGTCCACGTTGCAATGGCTCGTGGCCTCGGCTCCGCCCTTTGCGGCTCGTCAAGGTCTAACATCCTCCGTGCTGAGCCTCATGAATGGGAGCTTTTCGTAAACTCCGTTGAGCCCATCGACTAGCCCTCCCCCAATTAATTATCCCATGGATCTCGAATAATGATTCGAGACAAAATTTTGCTCTATGTAAGGGTGGTCCTTCCTATTGCTACTTTCTATCGTTTTCTATGGTTTATAAGGTACGAATCTTCGTAGCTATTGCTACCCCAGATAGTTCGAACTGTAAAGTCTGATTTACGTTTCCATGTAACCTAAGTTAAAAATAGCCTATAACTCTATTATCGAATCCGGAATGAAACTAGAAGAAAAATAATTAGTTAAGTTCAAAGGTCTATCTGGCGCAGCAATGACTGAACCTTTTCGTTTTTCATTGTTAGGCCTATTGTTGCATCTGGCGGATAACAAAAGCTTCGACTTTATTCAAGTGGAAACATGTAATAAGGAATACGTGGATGGTGATTATAGCGAAAAAGCTTGTGCCTTGGCTAAAAGCAAAGGTTTTCTAGAGCTCAATGTAAACAAAGGCGATTTGGTACCGCTGACGCTCGTCGAAATAAGAGCTTGCTCAGAAGTTTAAAGCAGCGCATGCGCGCTGGCACGTTCTTTGTCCGAAACCTGCTCCAACTGTGTAATGTCCCAACATTTCCCTAAATGCAAGGATCAAGGAAAGTTGACACAGAAGGATGTGTGATCAGATAAATACGGACACCATGAACCCATTATCAGGAAAAGTAGGATTGGTAATATCCCCAAGACAACTTTTGACTTGTGCTAGACAAATAGGAGTTGAGTCTGAAGATAAGCGAAGTCCCACCATTTTTTCTTATTCTTCTTGTTCTTTATTTTTTGTTGAGAATGAAGATTGGACCCGACACATTTGTAATAAAAAAAAATCTATTACCAAGCTTGACGTGGCAGACAAGCGGGCAGCAACAACTATTCTGAGTTTTCGGGTACTGAGCTTTCGGTTTACCATAGTTACAGTTTTTTTTATCTCCCGGTTAGATTTATACACATGCCAATATCAAAAGGACAACATCTAGAACATCCAAACATCTAAAAATATAGACCAACCAAGTCCGCGGTCTATGGGGTTTTTTATCTTCCGGTTTCTAAGAAGGAAAGAAAAACCGACAAAAGACTCGAATTTTCTTGTATGGCTCGGAAATTAAGCGATATCCGGAAAAAGGCACATAAAATACATGTTTCTGCACTGACGAGGCGAGTTATGCTCAACAAGCTCTCAATACACACGTGTTATAAACAGCGAACTAAGGATCGCCAAGCCACGAACAAAATAAGACCCCCCGAATAAAAAGAAAGAAGATAAAAAAGAAAGGGAATTGAATAGAACTAATTGATAGTCTTGCACGGGTAAATCGCGTCCAAATCAAACGCGTACTCGGAATTCCAATCGCGTTCAAAATTATTTTGCAACTGTTGCCGGAAAAATGTTTTGTTTCCAATCGCGTCCATTGTGTCATTTACCAACAGACTGACGCCGCCAGTATTGACAAAGTAATCAGCAGACCAATTGGATGTTCCTATCATTGAAAATTTGCAAGACAATTTAATTTTGATATGAGTAAGTAAAAAAAAAAATAGACAAGGTATCCTTTACCTATGTATGCCATATTATCTGTCACCATGTACTTGTTATGGTTAACTCGGGCGAAAGGAATGGATTCTTGCTCGGGTATAAAGGATGGAACCACAAACAATTTCTATAAATAGTGGGAAATGTTATCGAATTTTCCTGTTGTACAGAGTACGACGTAAGTTTTGTAACTCACCACTCGGACTTTGACGTGAGAATAGACTTGGTTGATGTCTTGCAAGGAGCGAAGGAATGGGATCATATTTGAACGTGAATGTGGCCAATGCGAAATCAACATTCTTACCTCAACTGATTGTCCAATGGCTATAGTTCGCAAAGCGTCGTCAATTACTGGCCAAAACCTGAAGAAACCTATTTTAACATTCAACGTTGAAGAGGAAAAGATTCTTTAGCTACTGTGGCTTAGAAGTGTACAAATAAGCTGGAATATAATCCATAACTGCAATGTAGACGAACTGGCGAGCTTTCCCAATAGTGTCTAGTATAGCCTCAATATCACCGGTTCTTCCTTTCGGGCTAAAACTTGGCGGAGAGCTCTACCAATAAAACCGTACCAATTATATACGAATTTCTAATAAAAAAAATTTAAATGTATAATTCTTTACTGCAATGTATGAGGAAACAGGTGTATCGTTAAGAGATACAGCTAACGGAGTGTCTTTATTGTAAGTAGTGGATAATGAATCAGGCCACGCCGAAGGTACAACACTATCTGGCAATCCCAAGCTCCAATATACCTAACACAGTATTATAGAAATCAGTTCATCGAAAGCTTTGTAATGAATGTCAAATTGTCAATACAGTACTTCAAAAACTTTGCCCAAGTCTTGGGCCAAACAAGGGCAGTCTGTAACAGTCGCTCCCAATTCCTTCACCTAGTTAAAATAAAGTGTGCTCTCAACTGAAACTAGTACTTCAATATTCTCTAGTACTTGGGTGAGCGAACGCCAGTCCATGTTTGCACTGCCAATAAATAGATGCTTATTGTCAACGACCCAAAATTTGGTGTGTAAAATACCGGCACCCACTAGCCGATCAAAATCTAACGTGCGAACCTATTAATTGTCAATTTATAGTCGTAAACGTAAACTTGGAAATGCTCCTTCTGCGTTTACTTCAGCAGCACCTAGGTCTTGCAACTCCTGCGTATTATTCTGCATACTGGTTGAAGAAGGTTTATTCTGGGCAATCCTGATGGCAATTTGGCGTTGCAATCCAGCGTCTTTTAATAACTGAAATATTTCTTCTCCCTTTACAGCAGACGAGAATTGCGTTTTAGGAAGTTTAGGAAGCTGAGATTTTGGAGAGATACCTGCCAGTCTGAAGGCACGTCTATCACGTCTTCTCCTTTCATAGTCCAATAATATGAAGCAATGTCAATGGAAACTTGGGCGTTTATAATCAAATCCTTCCAACTGGAGTAAATGGAAGGATTGGCAAAGCTTGCGTTTCCAAAAATCAATCCGTCTGGAATACTTTCCACCAAAACGATTCTAAAAAAAAAACTTGTAAACATACAATAGATCTGAATGGTCTTTTTTACTTGCAAGTACTACCACACTCTTGCAAGTGTGAAGGGAAGCCTATCTTCTGTCCGTCTTTTAAAACGTTCTTGCGATGGTCTAGTATGGGAAGAAGGACGATAATCACCACCAACACGACCAAACCAAGAGGAAGGCATGTGTAAAAACAAGGTTGATTCTTTCGGCTACTTCTCTTCTCGTCGTCATGATTGTTCAAGCTAAAGTTTCTAGCATGATAGTCTGAACTAACGTATCTTGAATCGGCAGATCCAATCTGCAGTTCCAATTCAGTAACATCTAAGCTCCCTTTGCTTTCCACAACGGTCTAAAAGAGAACAAAAATAATTACTCTTTTCCTCTTAAGTTCCTCTAAAACTATAAGCTTTCTCCAAGCAAGTAAGCGTAAATAAATGCTTTAAATATTTGTAAAAAGTAAAAAAAATAGACAAAGTAAAAGAAATAATTAAGAATTGAAATATTTGTAGAAGTCAAAGACAAACGTAAAGAAAATAATTACGACTTATAACACCTGCTTTTCTGTTGACTTCTGGTTACCAGAAAGCCACTTCATGCCGTCCACCTCGTGTAACTAAATTCTGCAAATGCTAAAGAAGCGTGTGTGCCCCACGCGTTTGTTAGTAAACAGGATAAAAGCACTATACGCCCACGAGACAAAAAATGCTATGCACCCAGCACACTGCCCTTGGTTTCCTGGTAAAGGCGTGGACTTACCTGCCAAATTTCAGGAATTATTTTACCCCTTTTCAAGTAATCCTTCTTTTCTCTTCCGTATTATCTTTGGCATGTGAGAAGTAGCCGGGTGTTTACGGTCACATGAGAATAAGATAATATACACGAGCTGTGTACGTGTCTGAATTACTTTGTCGCTCAATACACGATCTCTTCGATTCATTTAAGTCTTTTCTAAAGTAATTTATTCCTTCGTTCCACGAAGCGATACATCTTTCGTGAGTACTATAGCAGCGGGTTTTACAATGTGTAATAATTGCGAAAGAATTAGAGGTTAGGAAACCCAATAGCCTAGAACAATTATTTAAGTATTATTACCCTGAAAGAAGGTTTTCCGAGTAAGTCTTCCGTACTGGTGAAACTGGTAGATTCTCGGCGTAAAGTCCCACTTTTCGTGCTGGTTGAAGGACTCGTTATTAGAGGCATTTCTAAGAATTATATTACGCAAAGATTGAAAATTAATGATTACACAGAACTAAACTAGAACTAAACTCTCGCAAGAATCCTCACTTAATACGCACTGTTCTGTTTTTACCTCAAAGTTGTGCTTTCCGCGCTCCAGACGACGTCACACAAACACAAAGCTAATTATAGGATAGCGAATGCTGGTGTTCGCACTTGTTGACTCAGAGCAAAGACAAAGGTAAATTAGACCACCATCTCATCGCGAAGGTGACTCTTACCTTTGTCAAAGCCCTCTTCTTTTTCTTCTTGACATCTTGCCATTCTTGAAAAGTCGGTCTTTTCACCGTATCGATCACACATCCCGTTAATGAGAAGACTATGCAAATGATTCTGGCCAAGTGAATGCCAGAGCGACCCCGGCATGCTGCTGTGGAGATCGAGCTGCGAACGTTTGGTGACGTCACAGCTTCCGGCGACCGCCAAGGCGAACGAAATTCCCCAAATTCTCTTACTCACCCCTTCGCTGTGCGCGCCGAAAGCGAAGTAGGTTGGAGATTTGCGTTTGGCACTCTTATAAAAACCTGCTTTTGTTAACTCTGCTTAGACCACATGGTCAAGAGCCGCCTATTTCATTTTCGCCATGATGATAATAATTCCAGTTCCAAGAAGAAAAACAAATCGTTTCATACTATTGTTGCATCCTGTCATGCTTTGACCTCTTAGACCCAAAACCAAGCCATCACCCAAAGTAAAAGCAAAACCTGTGGCCCTTGTTAGAATGCAGAGCTAGTAGCAAAATACTCGGAAAGTAATTACGAGTTGACGTCACGACTTGGTATTGTTCACACGCTTTTGGTCAGCGTATAAGATGAGCACAAAAACTGAGGTGTGTTTCCTTCAGCATTGTCTGCATTCCAATTCACCTAAAGTCGCCAGCTTGGTTCCCTTTTAGATAAAAAGCCCGATTGGTATCTGGTCCGGTTAGTAAACTAAAATTTTTTGGCTATTTAGGAAAAAAAAAACACAAAGTCACCTGTCCTGTACCTGCACTCTGTCGTCCCCACCTTAAAAAGGTGCCATGCCAATGTGTGTTGCATAGCAAACAAGTAGCAGGCATAACACATCATGCATGAATCATACCACATAATACGGCTAGAATCTACGGAAAAGTTGCTAATTTTCCTCCACCGTGCAATAGGCCTTGGGGTAGATTAACAGTTTCTACTACCTTTACCAGTCTGGCATCTGGCCAACTATCGCATGCTACAGATTTGTCATGATTTCTAAAAAGTTAACTTTTTGAATATCATGTACTTCCCTGAAAGTATCGAAATTACCGTATAAAACTGTAATGTTACAATACCCTTACATAATTGGTAGGCACTATATTACTACAATTAATAAAATTATAAGGGAAATTTTGTAAACGATGATTTTAAAAATGTTAAGGTAAGAAAATCACAATAAATTGACCGTAAATTAACAACCTTTATTTCAGTCTACAATCCCTGTGCAAAGAAATGTGTGGCTTCCCTTCTCCCTTTGTAGGCCACTTATGAAAAATAAATAAAGGAAAATTAAACTAAAATCCAATTCCTTTAGTTTCCCAAGTGTCAAGTCATTCGGATCTTGTAAAAGCCAAGCCAAACGCTTTTACAACTTCGGAAATCTTGAGTAATTGCGATGCAATAGGAAAGTTTCATCGCTGCATATTTACTACGAACAACAATTCATCGGAATGGTTTATGATTGGCAATTAATATAAACCGTAGTAACAGCATCGCAATCATGCCAAGGAAATTGGAAAACCCCACAAAGTTCAGGGGGACCTCCAGTATGAGCTGTCATCATTTGTAAACGTTTAGCCCTGCAGTTTCGACGCGTATAGTTACAAAAAGCTGACAAAGAGTGCTGGTCATCCCAAACATGTCGAGCATCCTAAGGAAATAACAAGTGTGAAAGGGTCAGGTGAAACTGTCTTTAAGATATCAAGTAGATCATTCTTACTTCACATCCGACGAAGTCCTGACACGTGAAACTTCGCCGGTAACAAGTGATTTTCCAAGTTCTTAAAAAGTCCCATTGGGTCTTTGCTGTCTTTAGGGTAATAAGCCCAAAGTGCGTAGGCGGAACACGAGAGCAAATGGTGTGGTGTCTTGGCGGGGAGTTACACTCGCGACTCGACTTCCGACTTACCAGTTAACTTTGCCTGAGCTTCATTCTTGCCTGCCCGTGTGGGCTAGAACGGTGTACCTCTTTGCCGCCTCTTTTTTTGTGTTTTTTGCAGGGAGGTTTATTAATCTCCAAAAAAGTTTCTTTGTATTAAACAGCCAACAAGGGATTTTTGGCGCCAGCAGAATTAAGGAATATATCCCATCTCCCGCCCTGCCAACGGCCATTCTCCTGTAGTATTCTGCAAGTATAACGCCTTGGTAAACCGCGGTTAGTCCCCTCGTAAGTTTGAAAAGTTACTGTTCAGTTTTTAAACTAAAGCTAACCGAAAGTCTTTCTAGACAGTCACAACAGTTCAAGCGTCAAGTGCAAAAGTGATTTGTAAGAGTGCAACGTCCACGAAACGTTCATCAAGTGCAATCAGTATTGTGTCAAGTTTTGTCGACGTACAAATACTGGTAACTCGAACGCAACGAAACGGAGCATCCACGCATTCTACCACGACAAATAACAGAGAATACAAGGCCTAACGCTAGTAGGGTAAATTTCCCCACTTCGTTTAACGGTTTTCCACAGAAGCAGCGTGGAACTTTTACTATAAGTGTGATTCACGCCTATGAGTCACGTGGCGATGGTGAAGTGCGTGTAGCGGCGTTTCGGTTTGGGAATCCTCAATGCGAGCTCTTTCGAAATCTCTTTTTATTACACTTGGTTTGTCTTGGAGGGCTCAATTCTCAGAAGTGACGCTCATGGCATGCGAGCTGTAACTCGAGAGTAACTTTCGAGTTAAAACATCGCCACCCCCGTACTTCCTGTGTCGCAAAAATTATTTGCATAAGACCTTAGTTTTTCTACTCGACTTTCAATGCAATCCTGGTTGCAAAACGATCAAGAGGCTCCCGATTTGCGCTGCGAGTTTGCCTGGGCCCATGACATGGAAAACCTGCAATGGGATGAAACGCAACTGAACTTATGGGATTTGGACCAAAACGAAGTCGTGGCAGAGACTGGCTCTTCTGACCGAGCCCATACCGGCAGCAATAGTACTATTACATCAACAGCTTCTTCCTTTGGGACTCTGCATTCGACAATCGGGTTTCAACCCGTAGACGCTTCCGATTCTTGCTCAAATAATTTGCTCGGCTTCAACACATCAACTGCGTGTTCCAAACTGCGAAACCTAGACCAGGACGATCTGCAGATCATCAAAGACTTGAATGCAATACAACGAGGAATTTCTGAGGAAAGCGGGTATCACACGCAGCCAGAGGAAACCCTCTTAGATGTTCACTACTGGTTCGATGAAACTCGGTCATTTTCCAATATGACGGATGCAACCAACTGTGATAACCCAAGTGATTTCAATGCCAGGCCAGAGACTACTCCTACAGCTACTAGCAATGATCTCGATGAACAACCTCAATCGTCAAGCCGGCAAATCTGCGTCCCATCAGGTAAACAATACTTGTACCTACTTGCTTATGATTCACGTCCTCGCCTTTTGTTTTCTAACTCTGCTCGAATAAAATGACCTCGATTTCTCTTAAAAGATCCGGTTAAGTGGACTTATGAAGACGTACGGTCCTGGTACCAGTGGTTACAAATACAGTTCCGGTTCCAAGACACTGTGCCTATGTCATCACTTCCGGAGGACGGTCCCACTTTGTGTGGCCTACAAGAAGAAGATTTCTGGAAACGCTACGGACCCCAGGCTGGGCCTGTCATGGCGGCTCATTTGACCAGTTTGAAGAGACCTACAGGTAAGACGAACGGCCGCGTACTGATCCCTCAAATCTTATTGTTCCGTTAACTGGGTTTTTGTCTCGAATGAAATTCTACAAAAATCTTTCCTGTATTTTTAATCACCGAAAGAGGGTTACAGAACTATAAATGTTCTTGTTGAGCAACTTTATGGACGTCATGGTAGCGTCAAAAAGCTAAGATAGGCGAAGACGTGTTATAGGTCGACCAGAATAAATATCTTAAAAAAAGAAAAAAAGATGCAAGGGTCTCCATACAGACCAAAGCTCCCGCCCTTACAGTGCAGTTAAGCTTTTTAACCGTCCAATCGTATTCCAAGAACCCTTGGAAATAAAAAACCGGCCGGAGCCGTCCTAACTGATGTTACCAGGTTGGTTCATGTGTAACCCAGCATGGCGACAGGAAAGGGTAGGGCGCCATTTTGCATAATATAATACCCCACACAAAGCAGAAAATCCTCATCTTGTTCTTAATCACGCGACAACATCTGTTTAAGTCACCTCCAATCTGACCCCAAACAGACAAACATGACTCCGAAAGCTTTCTTTGGAGCAATTTAGGGTTCGTTAGGGGATAGTGGGTAAAAAAAAAGAGACTGTATAAGCAAACATATCTTTATATACTGTATATACATTTCGACAAAGACTATCACTTGCGCGCCCAATTCATTTGTCTTTTGCCGGTCCGGAAACCTTATATGCAAATGTGTAATTGTAGGGATTCCCTTTCGCCTGATTGCCATATTCCTTTGAGTCAGTGTTTTGGGGCACCGAGAGATAAAGATAGAAAAGATAGAAAAAAGAACAAGGTTACATTACCCCTCCCCCTTGTTTCCTTTCGGCACCCATAATGATTATTACAAACGAAAAGCTAATGTCGCAATCCAATTCTCGCAACCGATTTTGGGAACGGAAACACGTTAATAAACATATCAAGCCGACAAAGTACCGGCCATTCTTAGCCCATCAGGGCACCTCGCGTCCTTGTCAGATAACGGCCAACGTCCTTGCCGAAAAAGAAGAGGTAATAATTATTATTATGCAAAAAACAGGGAAGCCAAACAAGGGAAAGGTTAAATCATTTTCCCCTTAATAAAAACTCATGATCTCACTCTTCCACCGCCTGTCATATAATTATATCTTGGTGACGGTACCTTGTGAAAGGAGAGGAGTAGACCGTGTAGACCGACGTTAAACCCACACGTCAAAAAGTGAAGTAAAAAATAATTTCGACCCCTCTCAACAAAAAGTCTTATTTTTTAACTGTATTTTTCTATATATAAATGATCAAAGACTTCCGAGGACCGGCAACCTGCTGTGTATGATCCACCGCGATGGCCATATATCGCTTTTGGGGCCGCGTAATTCAGATCGAGTATTTCAGCCCCAAATCCCAGATATGGCCGAAAAAACTGGAGGTATATAGGAAAGCGCAGGAGGCAGGGAAGGGTGGTGATAAAGAAATATGCAGCTTTTGCGGGAGGCGGAAGTCAACTGTAGGACCTAGGAACATCAGCTGAGGTTTCCGTTGTGTCACTTACGTGCAACTGTGGGGCCAAGAATGTTCCCAATTTTGGAGAAGCTCAGTTCCGGGACTTGATATTGCATGCAACGCATAGTTTGGGTCCAGTGTGGCTGAATTAATTAACTTTCTCATTACAATTTATTGGGAAGGGAGGAAGTAACAAGTTTGTGCTTGTGGCATTGTTGATTGAACCAAGAATCTCCTTGAGTAAAACCTACCACTGTACGGCACAACACACATACACGGAATCAACCCATACTTGCGCTCTAGAACTTCTCTGTCAGATCTACTAATACAACCCCTTCGCGTTGCAGACCTATAAATGTGCGGATAAGCTCAGGATGCTCACTTGCTCTTGGGAAGCACGTGAGTCCTGCAGTTAATGAGTGTATACGTTCCCCTAAGCTGCAACCCAACTTCCTAAACGGTGTGTCATACTCGACAATTCTTTTCCGTTGTGCTTACCTTATATCTTTTGTGCTGGCTGAAAACAAGTTTCATCCCGCAACAATGACAAATTATATTATTAAAGATGAGAATTGGAGTTGTCAACAATGAAAAAAAATGCCAAATGAATTAAGCATTCAGTTGGCAGCAACCAGCAATCAAAACTCTTTGTCTTTACAGATACTCCATTGAAAGAAACCATGGAGAAGAAATACTCAAGCTTACTGAAATACTCGCCGACGTTCTACACGTATTCACCTTGTACCAGCAATTCCCTGCGAGAGACGCCTGACGTCACATATTGTGGTCCTTCTACCAGCAAGCCTCAAGCGACTGGGGTTTGCTCCTCAGCCATGCCTACGTTGCCTTGGTCCATAATAGAAATCTTACGAGCGAGCAGCAGTAGAGCTGCAGCCAGTTCTGGTGGTTCTACTTCGAAGATTACGCAGGGATCCGCCAAACCAGAAGCATCGCCTGGTCTCAGCACCGGCTCCAAGAGAGCCGACAAAGAACAGTCTCCTTGCTCAGATGCCAAGGAGGAAGGCTCTGGACAGATTCAGCTCTGGCAGTTTCTACTTGAGCTGTTGTCGGATTCCTCCAACGCGAGTGCCATTTCATGGGAAGGATCCGAAGGCGAGTTCCGTTTAATCGACCCTGATGAAGTGGCTCGACGATGGGGTGCTCGTAAAGCTAAGCCTAACATGAATTACGACAAACTGAGTAGAGCCTTGCGGTAAGTCCAGGATTTCCGGCAAGTCCGAAATTTCCAAGAACTACGTCGTCATGTAAATCCACTAATTCTAATCTGTATTTATTTCCTTGCAATTCTAGGTATTATTATGACAAGAACATAATGTCCAAAGTGCATGGAAAACGCTATACGTACAAGTTTGACTTCCAAGGACTAGTCGCAGCGTGTCAGCAAGTCCACTCTCCCGACTCGGTCTTCATTTCGCCGTCTACATCCACTTCTACGCTTTCAGCATCGCCGTATCTCAGTCTTTCTCAAGGCAACCCCTTCCCGGCAAATTCTTCGGCCTCTTTTCTACCCCCTCCGCCCCCGTACTGGCTGGCAAGTCGCTTGGCCACGATTCCTAACCGCAGATTCTCATCTTCGCCGCAGCAAAGCAGCAGCAATGACAAACACGCCAAATAGTTTTTTCTTGTCTCTCCTTCTGTTTTAATATTCAATTTTTCTCGTGAAAGAGCGTTGGACACTTCACTCCCAGTGCAATGGACATTGTGCCGCAGGTCAACTCATACGTTATCAATGATGTATCAATTATTACATGCGTTAAAAAAACTAATTTTAATGTATATTTTTGTTTTTTGCTTATAGAAGATTACTCTTTTTTGTGCTTGTCCTCACAGGTAACGGGGCGGATTGCGGAGGCGGTCTTGGGCATCTATGTCGTTTAGTTCATCTTCCATAATATCCAAGCTGTAATCTGCGACAGTGGGGCCAGCCACAGTAGCTGCCAAACGACTTTGCATGTTACTAGCAACGAAATTGCTATCTGGGAGCGGAGGGGCTAGTACTTTTTGCTTGGGACCCAGTAATTGATTCCAGTTAGTAGGTTGGTACTTGGCGAGAATTGCTAAGACAGCAGGCTTGTTGCGGACGTAATCTGGTTCCAGTTTAGACAACGTGTCCCATGCCTGGGAGTCTAACTTGGGTCCGTTTGGATTATACTGAGTTTTCTAAGGAAAGATTGGGAAACTGTATGAAAGTCTTGCAATGAAGTAACTGAAATTACGTTGATCTTCAGGTTGTCTACGTCTTTAGAGCGTCTGTGGAACTCTTGCCATGTATACTGAGTAGTGAGCTCCTTAATCTCGGGCGCGAGGATGAGTTCTTCATATATTCGCTCAAGTAGCGCAGAAACCTTTTGCTAGAGTAATTAAACGCCATTCAAATCTCGCAAGAAACTCGCAACATTGTAATGTCCTATAAAATTTTTACAACAAACTTAATATATAGTAGATGCCGGTTATTTTGATAACTAGTTATTAGAGTCAGCCGCTTTACGGAATAAAATTTTAAAGAACCGATTCACAATGATAAAATTCATAGCATTTTAATTGGTTATGAGAATAACACTTTGAATCGCACTTTTTATTTAGAATCAATTTAAAAAATAATCTTCACATATCTGCAACGAAACTACAGTAATGATTGTTTCTGTAGTATAGTGGACATTGCTTTTACGTCGTTTTGACCAATCCCTGTCGTTTCCAGCCTATAATACTGCTTAGGGGGAAATCCCTACAAAAACTACCCAGTCAATTAAATGAGAAGGTTGTTCAATTGAATGACCATTTCCTTTAATTGACTGGGAAAATTAGAAAGGATATCATATAAAGAACCCTATACCGAAGGAGTATAGGCTTCAAAGGCAAAGTGTCAGTTGTGTTTAGAGCTGTGGTTATATTAAAAAATGGTGACGAACAATAAAAGAGTTGATTTCATGTAAAAGAGAAGGTGCGGCTCATTGAAAGATATTACAAGATAAACTTAGAAGATTTGCCACAAGAGGAAGCGACCGTTAAGTTAGGAATAATTCCTCAATCATCTTTATCGAAATAGCTGAAAATCGTTAAAATATAAACAAGAGTGGGTATATATCAGTGAATCTAGAAAAAGGAAACTACAACCTACCTATCCTGACATTTTTTGCCTACTTCTACGCTCAGGTAGGGTTCTCAACACGTTGTCCCTTCTAAATCCCCAGTTAATTAAGGAGCAGGTCAGTCAATTAAATGCTCCTTAGTAGCGAAGCTAATCCCTCTCTACCCTGACAAACAAAAGGTCAAAGAAAAGAAAGTGCTTGGCGACCATGCATCCAAAACTGCATTTTGTAAACTATTTTTGACAGCATTTAATTGACTGACCTGCTCTTTGAATTAACTGTGGATTTTAGAAGGAACAACGTTTGAGAACCTTACCTGAGTACTGTTCAGTACTGTGCACAGGTACGCATTTCTGATTTTCTGTTACTATAAGCTCCGCTTATTAGAATCAATATTCAACTTGAAAAACGTGATCACAGTAAGCGGCATCTACTGTAATAAAATCATAACTTAATTACTTATCTACAATTGGTTCGCAGAGTTTCTCCCCAAAACTAGGGCAAATTCCATTACTAGTAGCCTAAATACTCTTTAGCTGGGTATGTCGAAAATGAGAACATGTGTAGAAATTTAAATCAAATTCAGGCTCACTACGATGAAAATACCTGCTAGCAGCCTGCAAATTTCGGATAACAGTACGAAAATTTATACATAACGAAATTCTTGCTCACAGAATAAAGATTTCCCTTTGCGACAATGAAAGTAGGACTATTAAATTCCAAGATTCTAGTTATCATATCAAGAATTACACTTTTAGAACAGTAATTAAAATGCCAAACAAACATTAAAATTCAGCTGGCAACAATGGAAGTCTCTTCACTAAAAATTCCCGCTGGCAAAAACCGGTACATTTCGTGGACTCAGAAATACTACAAAAAACAAGTTCAACGGCTTCAGAAGCCGTTTTTGTGCATTTGGTGCTATTGGCAATATAACTTGATCGAAAATTCCACAATTTTTAAGCCCATTGCACGATTTTAAATGCACAATAACTCCAAATGCCACCTTTATATGCAACGGTTGTTGCATATAAAAGTTGTTGTCTTTTATTCCGTAATCTTGACATGACGTCATTTCTATAGTTGTAAATTAAAGCTCCATTGTCCCTAGATGCAATTTTGTCATACAGACCCTAGGATAATGCAATCGACTTTAATACTCCAATAAAAGTTACATAAAGTCGAAATTTTATTTGAGCAACAAATTCAAAAGATGTTTAAGAGATGTTTTGCCTCGTTATAGAACTAATAATATGGAAATTTGCAGCCACTTATGCAAAAAAACTGTCGATTTCTAAGAAAATCTAACAGTATCAATGTAGATCATCCGACGTACTAGCTCGAGTACCTGTGTTACTACTTTCTAGTTTTTGCCTTCGTTTATTCTCTTTGCAAATTGAATGTCTATATATAAGAAGTAACCCAAAATTGCGAAATAACTTGAATTGTAACGGCTTCATCCTACTTATTAGCTTATTGTATGCTTTACTGGAAAAAAATCGTGAAAATTGGGTAAATGGTTGGCAAATTTATCGCCAACGCCGCTCGTAACGGAGAAGCCATGCACGTTCAAATACGTTTAATGTGATACGTGTCAAATAAATATAAAAATAAATAAGTAAGCAATATGGCAGACGTAGTAAAATGCAAATGCTGTAAAATGTAACCAGCAATGGAAATTAATCTGCAACTACATGAAATAAGCTAACTATAAAGACAACCCTTCAATAGTAAACTTTTAAAAAAATACTGCACAAATTAAAGCATAAATTAAACATAGTTTCTCAAAAAATTTTGTTCCAAATTTTGTCGATTTAGCATACTAATAAACCGGCTATGCTCAGCTGTGCAGGGCGATACGGTATACCAGAAGAGAGGCCAGTTTAGAGACTATGCGTACAGTTTGCAAGTAAAACAGATATTATATCTTATAGAAGTCTCATTACTTTCTGATCAACGTATACTTTGGATATGATCTCAATCTCACTACGGACTACATCATAAATGATCTCGTTCAGCAAAGCCGCCAAATATGCCGAGTCAAACCAAGTTAATTGGGCTTCGGCCACGGCAGGTTTCACAACTGGCTGCTCGGGTGCTTTTTGTTTCACAACCGGTTTGGAAATAGGGATTCCCAGGAACACTGGTGCGACCCGAATGTAGGGTGCAGGATGGACATCCCCGCTATACAATTCGGGCAATAATTGCATGATGAAAGCCTGTTTCAACTAATCCCGTTTTCACGTCAAGTATCTCTAACTTTTTCACAGTTGCACACCTTTCCAAGTACGTTGAACGTTGGGCAAAGGTTACTCCGAAACTAGTCTCCCGGAATCAATAAGGGCTACAGCGACTGTAAAGGTATATCGATATCTTGGTCGCTTCCCTGAATGGGGGTCAGGACCCGAACACGCATATCCATAACTTAGTTTGTGTACGGATTAGCCCGTACAGCCATGCAATATGTTTCTACGCGTCCCAAAGGAAGGGAAAGGGCCTCTTAACCTCATTTTCATCTAGTTATACTTGAAACAACATAGTCGTAGATATGGTCTGGCGTGAAAGGAAAAATATGAGGAAACTTCCGTAGAACTTTTTCTTAGAATCTTTTTCATTGTTCTTCTATGACTTACAGTTAATTGTCTGCACATACGCGTTACTTATTATACTTATGCATCAAGTGTTGTCGAGCTATAGCCTGATTTTTTCCGATCGCTTATCCTTGAACGACTCCAGCATGTGAATGCAAAAGCTAGTCCAATCTGAACCCGTTGACGTTCGAGACCCTCTCTTATTACAGACTTTCCTCAGCTAGCGGGGATTACCCTACCGACTTTCCACAGCAAATGTCTGACAAAACTACATAAAATACTCGTTTATTCTGCATTTTTCTAAAAAAAATATCAGCTTTACCCAAAACGACGTCCTAATGCAGCTCTAATGTATGCAAGTACAGACGAGTTTGTTATTATCGGGTATTGAGTCCAAGGCTTTCCTTCCTGACTATATGTGCGCGGTTTGTCTGCACGGGTTTTACCCTCATTTGTTGAGTCTATACGCTGATCCTCACCGTCCATTTTCTTCAATCGGGAGCGATAACGATGGGCTTTTCAACGGAAATGTCCAGTTTCAACACCTCATGATAACAGACTAATCCTCTATTTCGTCAAATGCACAGACTAGGTCAACTTGCCCTGATTTCCCGTCAACATTCTACGCGGTCACTTTACCAACAGCAGTGAAACCCAAATTTCTAGATACATTAATTTCACGATTGAGAATAAATTCCAGTTTTTCAGAAATATTACCCTGACCTTTCCTTTACTTAGCTGTTTTCCATGGAACCCAAAATGAAAGTACGGCATTTTCAACTAACTTTCGGCATGGCATTGTAGGCGTTGCTCTGTAACCTTCGTAAGTTAGATTACGAAACAAGGAAAGCCAAAAACGATAAGAAAAAAAATAAAGATCACATCTATTCAGACACGCCTTTATTCCGGATTCGTTTATTATAATATGCCGGCATGACACTTACGTTCCGTATATCGTTTGCTTTATGGAAGCTTTTTCTGTAAATGTTTTAAATAAATTATGCCTTAATTAACTTATCTAAGGTAACAATTTTACAGCTGTTCTTAATCTAAAACAGTTGTACTTCTCAAAAAATTTATGTGTTTAGATTTAAATTATGTATGCCATAATGGGAGACTCTTATTTACCAAAGCATTTCTAGCGAGCCAAGAATAGGGAACTCAGAATTCCTAGGGAACCATCTTGTGTAACAAGTCATTAAGAGTATTTTCCCTTTACTTTTCCTTTGCCATTTAATAGCTCATTGACACGCAAAACAAACACAAGAAAAGACGACAAAACTAGGGGAATCCAGCTAAAATTAGTTCTCCGTTTCTTTAGTCTCCCGTTAATTCACGAAACATGAATTGCAACAAAATTAAAGTCCCCGTTTTACGAAATACGGGGATGGAACATGGAGAAATGGGAATGGAGACTTCGGGATTTCCCCGTTCGTAGGCTCTTCGTCATGAACCTTCTCCTGTTTCTCTCTCAAGCTCGCTAGTACTTTAGACCAGGGGTTACCTCGTCAGCACAACGCATTCAATCCCCAGCAGCTGAATAGCTCAGGCCAGTCTCCTTGTTGCCAGTTTCAAACGAAAAGCATCTCAGAGAGAAAGAGCATCTCAAAAGATCTCAAAACATCTCAAAAGAATGAAACAAGTGCTCAAAACGTGTAATCGCAGCATGAAACGGAAGTGTCCCCGGTGTGGTTTCTCGAATTCTATCACTTCTCCCTATCAATTTGTAGTAACCACCGCATCGGTGGCTACTCAGTGCAGCGAACTTGATTTTGTTAGTAGTACAAGTCCCGAGCCAGTGAAAAGTAGCTGGGATAGTGTGGCTGGAACGACTGTTCCGAATTACGCAGGTATAAAGAGGAAGATGATGGACATTTACGAAATCCAGATGAAAAAGTCAAAAATGTCTATAGAAGAGAAGCATATTAATAATTCAGTTTCGAACTGGTTTTCGCCTGTATCAGCGCCGTCAGAAGTGTCAGCTTCACTGAATATGACTTCCGGATCTCTTCCATCGCCAGTTCAAATTCCTACTGCGCCCAACACCGAAGCCCTGAAATTCCAATCATTAGCCAAACTTAAACCCAAAATGACCCTCCCCTTTCTGGGTTGCGGATTGCAGACCATCGACTACTCGGCCATTTCCAGTGCTCTCACTGAGCGTGGCAATAGTTATCAGAATCACAGGCTGATTAATAATGAAATGGCTCTCGACCTCTCCCCTGTAAATCGCAGTACGCCGCTACTCATACAGACTACCATGCTAGAGGCCAAACGGCTTTCGAACCCGCAACAACAATTGAACAAGTTCATTTGTCAAGGTTACCCAGAATACGGGGTTCATAACTTGTTTCTGCCACGTCATGAGAATAGACCCTCGCACAGTCTTTCGCCCCCGAGTATAGACGTAACCTCCACGACAACCCCCTGCGCAGCTGATTGCAAAATTGGCAGCCCTAGCATTAGTCAATCTGACGCGGTACACGTTTTCCATTCTGCCGTTGCGGATAACTGTATTACAGTTGAAGACATTTGGGAAAGCGAAAGGTAAAAATTATAATTACAAAAATCGTCACAGTTTACAGCCCACTATGATTAACCAACTCAAATCAAATGCCAAAATCGTACCTATTAAATCATATAATTTAACATCTTCTGTGCCATAAGATAATTAAATTATAATCTGTTTAAATTGAAATTCAAAACAAACATGAAATTGGACCTACTTTACTACGTGAAATATTTAGAACTATTTTTTACATATACTTAGTGGGCTGTTACAGCTTGACAATAGGAATAGAAGTCATAAGAAATAGGAGTAGTTGTAGTAAGCAAGTAACACAATTTTGTTTGAAAAATTATAATTATTTTTTTAATTATGACTAAAATGTCAATCCTTAATTAGCTTATACTTATATTAGCTTATATATCTATTTCAGTATTGGTTAGCGCAAAATGTAGTAAAATGGCTGACATTTTAAGACGTCAGGAATATGAGCTATTGAAGTCTATTGCGGTTCCTTCGATAGGCTAACTTAAAGGGCATGATCTGCCTGTGATTTTGGTGACTATACTGTATTTTAAATATTTGTAACGACTTTTCCCTAACATGATTGTTGAGACTATAACCTTCCGGTCCTTAAAGTGAACTTACATCACCGGATCTAACAATCTAATTTCAGATTTCAAAACGTTGGGAAATTAAAAAAAAAAGATTCCTTTTTTCAGCCCTGTGCATGAAGCGGTTTTCCGGGGAGATGTCGCTCGCGTCGATCGTGAATGCCAGAGAAGAAATGGAGATATAAATACGAAGGACAACAATGGAGAAGTAATTTCACTTTTTAAACTGCAATAGTTATTTAAGCCCTAGATCTAAACTGAGATTTTCGTTTTACAGACCCCACTTCACATGGCAATAAGAATGGGAAATAGCAAAATGACTCACGTTTTGATCAAATATGGTGCCAATGTAGCAGCCAAAGACCGCCAAGGTAACAATGCGCTACACTTTATCGCTCGTGCGGGTAGCGTACTCTGCATGGAGGCGATAAAGAGTCACGGAATCGCTATTCCACCTAAAGTGATGAACGCCCTTAACGACGATGGTTATGCGCCTTTCCATTTGGCCGTTCGGAGTAAACGAATGGATGTAATGGCTCATTTGATTAACCTGGGGGCTCAAGTAAACCAACCGGTAAGCTTTCTTCCTTTAAAGGGGGAGTAAGGTTTCAAAATGAAAAAATATGTGTTATAGAAGAGACCAAACTACATGTTCTGGCTGAAGAACCCCTATGTCAATTAT
>JAGJRO010000372.1:0-39638 GCA_022832285.1 Lepidurus apus apus | reverse complement strand
TGAAAGTCGTAGAATGAAAGTCAATGTTTTAAATCACGTTTCTGGTGTATTTGTTGCCAATTCAAAAGAAAATATGCAAGGGATTCTAAGGTTGAATCGAAACTCGGCACGGAAGTCAATTTCAATTTGCAACAAAATTTCAATTTCGCGTATTAACAGCCTGTCCTGCTCCTCTCCCCACATTACCTTTTCTCCGTGTTTACTATTTAGATTAGGGGGAAATAACGCATCGAAGTCTTTTACGTCACTCACACATTCCTCAATTCCAATCATACCAAGATACCAAGCTAATACCCCCTCTTTCGGGAAAAAAGAACAAATTTTTACCGAGTTTTTGCTACAATGCTTTCTGGTTCCAAGTTCTAGTAACATGGTAATGCCTATGCAAGTATTGGCTAAAGCTAAACTGCACACGCACACAGACATACACTCGACCCTCAACTCTCCCGAGTTGGATTAGCTTCAACAATACAAGTTTCCGTGTACGCAAGCAGTGGTCAGCCATCAATTCATTCCTCGTTTTTTAAAAATTTTCTCACAGTTTCTTCTCAAAAGTTATCCGGCAATGGAACCATTCACGCACAACATGCAATAATCTCCATCGTCTTTATTTTGTATCGGGCATTCGCACCTCGAGGCACTTGTATTCAGGCAAACACGACGCTAAAGTCTGGTAAGTTTTATGTGGTGGTTGTCAGTTTTTACATCACAGTTGATCGCTAGGAAACGCACATACACATTCACACTTTTTGTCTCGGTGTCCCGCCAAAAAAGTCCGCTGTAAATTTCTGTCTTGAATATTTGCAACATCCATCCATCCATTCCTTGCACACCGTAATTTTCATCCCGGGTCTTTTCTTTTGTCCCCCCGAACGAGAAATAAACGACGCCAACCATTCAACGCATTTACACAGCCAGATCTGGGAAAACGGCGAGAAATCAGCATTCATTCCAAAAAAAAGAGATAGATAAAAGACTTTTGAGAGGAGAAAAAACTCAGGTAGGGTTAGGGAGGGGAGGGACAACTTGGCTAAGGTTCTTTCTTTTCTTTTGGGGCATCCAAATATCCCAAATTACGCATTTTTCAAAGAAAATGCGATACAACTAGCTTAATAATAAAACTAGTTGAATAACTTGGCTTTTTTCCAGCCCTCGTATGATTAAAATTAGCCTAGAAACCATCGAAAGACTACTCACCAACTTGTAGTAACTGCGCCCTTCAACTTGCGAACTTCCTTTGACGCCCAAGTGGCTATGTTCTTCGTCTTGGATGTCTTAGAACGGCGGCCGGCTGCTAGCAAGTCTGTAATATGCTCCGTGTCCACAAACGGCGAGAGCTGAGCTCCAAACACCGTACATAAATCCCTGCAAAAACCCAATTTGTATTGATTTAAGACTAGAAAACCCTCTTAAGATTGATTTGGCGACGTACCCAATAAGACCAGCAGAGGCTCCAATGATTCCATCCGACTTGTCTTTGTCCTTGGCCATGGCTGTGATAAAGAGCAGAATATGGGGCACGTTGGGCAACAAAAGCTGCACATCAGGGGAAACTGTTTCCTTGTCGTCTCCTTTGAGACCCTGCACGATCCCAGTGTAGGCTTCCAAACAACCTTCGCGCAATTCGTTCAAATAGTCAACCATATCGTAATCATTCTGTCGGAAAAAAATATATAATTACAATATAATCAATAAAAGAAAATTAGAAAAATAGGCTTACCCTATCCACTTGCGCCTGTGAAGCTTGTAGCAATGTCTGCAAAACCACGTCCAAGTACTTTCTAAACCCAGCGCCGACAGCCAGAGCAATATCCCCAAATACGGACAGGATCTGTGGTTTAATCTGACGGCTCACTTGGTTATTCTGCAATAAAAAAAATCTTTTTAAATTAAATCCAACCCACTTAATTTAAACGAATGAATAATATAAAATATTGAATTATAAATGTTGAATAATAAGAAGAAGAATAAATAAGTGAATAAAAAAACAAACAAATAAATAAAAAAATGATTTTTTTAATCTAGTAATGTTATGTAAAATCAAATGACCAATAAATAGACTGACAAAAGGCTGTTGCCTACGCCGGTTATTATAAAAAAGGAATTATGTATAATATAAAATATTGAATAGAACAAAAAAAATTAATGTAATTTATTTATAATTAATGTAAATAATATTTAAAGTAAAAGAACAATTTACCCCCAAATTTTCCAGCAAGATCGCCATGACTTCATCACAGAACGGCAGCATCTTAGGGCCTAGTGCGCGACAAATATCTCCTGTTAATCCCACCGCTGCCGAACAAACCTACGTAAATAAATAAAAATTATCATAAAGTTAACAGAGTTAAAAATGATTTTAAAAAAGTAACAAAAATCAAAGATTAAAAATGAAAAATCAAAGTCAACCAATAAATAGATTGGCAAGAGGCAGTTGCCTACGCTAGTTAATTTTTTAAAAAAAGTCTTACGGCTGTTTCGGAGAAGTTTTTCAAACCCATTAGATAGTATGGCCTGAAGGCTTCCATGTACTTAAGGAAGTGCTCTCCCAAGACTTCGGCCAAGGTGGAAACGGCCATCAAAGCATCTTCTTGCACACCACCAGCTTTACCAGGTCCAGGCGCCACATTAGCCGCAAACATTTGCAACAATGCCGCCATAATCTGGTCCGATATCTTAGGAGCATCTTCCGGTGCGACTTTCCGCAGTACGCTCTGAAGCGTGGCGCAGAGCAAGCTCTGCAAATCGTTGTACTGGACTCGATCCGAATGGGATTGGACGTGCGATTCCATTTGCAGCACGTGCTGCAACCTTTCTAAGATGACCATGGTCGTTTTCTGTACCGTCAGGTAGCAATCCCTGGGCGAGTTCTTGACCATCTCCATAAGGGCTTCGTAAGCTGCTGGCCGCAAGTTGGCTTGCGCTCCATCCGCGCGATCGGTCGTTTCCAAGAGCTTTTGAACGATGGGCTCGAAGAACTCGGAGAGACAGTACGTTTCAGGCTCAGTTTCCCCATTTCGTTCTTGCTGTGCTTGAGAAGCAGCTTCGTAGGCAGCTTCAGCCATGCTGGAGAAGGCCCAACACACATTGGCAGCCACACGCGGTTCCGCAGTGAGTCCTAAGAGAAAGTGAACGGTTTTAGATGGATAAGAAGGGTTTCTACATGGATTATAAGCGTTTCTACCTTTCACTAAGGCTTCCAACAAGGGTTTTAAGCAAACTGGCGAAATAGCAGCCTCTGGAATGAGCTCACACACTCTACCAATTGTCCACGCAGCTGTATCTCGCACGCTTACACTATGATCGTTCATAAGATCGATTAAAAGAGGCATAGCCTGTTCCACGAGAGGTCTGAGCAAGCCTGGATCAGGGCCTTCCAGAATGGAGCCTAAAAAAATAAAATAAAAAATAAAATATATAAAAAGTAAAATAAAATATATACAAAAATATATCAAATAAATCATTTTCTACCAAAAGCCATAACTGCGGCATCTCTAAATCGCCAATCTTGGTGTTTAATGTTGTCCTTGACGAAGGGCAGGACATGGGGTACGATGTCATCTTCACAGCAAGACGCCAAGAGCATCAAACAAACGCCTGCGGCTTTGCACGGATTCCAGTCGTCATCGTCGTCCACTTCTTCTTGTTTGGTCAGCGTTTGCATGAGCACAGGCACCAAATACTGCAAAGCTCCTTTGGCATAGAATTTGGACGTGTGCTCGGGAGGGCGTCCAATTTCCGCAGCTTCAGACGCTTCGATGGCCAAATCGGCTTCCTCGTCACAAACGTTGGACCAGAATTCGATGCCTTGCAGAGCCACTTCGTCATTGTCCGATTTCATGGATTCCATGGTAATCTAGAGTTCATACGATGATTTTATAACACTTATATTCATATTTTCAAGGAAATTTTCTCCTTTTAAGAGGACTTTGGTGTTATTTAATAGTTATATCCATATTTTCAAAGAAATGTTCTCTTTTTAAGTGGACTTTAGCGTTGCAAACGGGGAGCAACTTACCGCAAACAAGGCCGGACCCATGTAGTGTTCCATGTACTGATAGTACAAGCTCATAATCTTAACCAAACACTGCAACGCTGCTACCCGCACCTTGGTATCAGGCGACTGCGTGGCTTCGCAAACAACTTGCATGATAAAATGTCGTTCCACCTACAGAATCCAAGCCAAATTTTATAAATAACATTCCAGTTCCAACTCTTCAAGGTTGACTTTGTTACCTCTTTGTCGAAATTGGCTTTAGTAAACTCTAGGGAATTATACAACGCTGTCGTGGCAGCTAAACGGACATGATTTGAGGGCTCGTCTCGTTTCATTCCATGCACGATAGCAGTGAGGATCTCATTTGACTGCGCGGCAAGTACTTCCGGTTCCTATTTGAGTATGGAATATATTAGCGATGTAGGAAAAACAAGCTTTCAAATTAGCTTACAATATCCTGGCAGATGTAGCCGATCGTTTCCAGAGTGGCTTCGCGCACCATTTCGGTGGACTGAGCGCTTGTGACGTTGGCCACAAGTAGGGAAATTAATTCGGGCCATTGTCCCATGGGTAATTCTGCTACTGCCATGTAAGCAACGCATTGAGCAGCTGAACTGGGACGTGTTGTCTCGGTTCCCAACGCACCAACGACCTAAAAATCAACGCAAGGACAAACTAATTGAGCATACCTCGATTATATGTGACTAATAATAGAATTCACGTCATTTAACTGTTTAAATTTAGCTTAAATCATTGAAATATTCAAGCTATTCCTTACATTTTTCTTAACATACGCCCGCAACTCTTCAGGGAAGCCAAGCCACCGCTTTTGATATAGCTGAGCTACGGCTGGGTCCTTCGAAGTCAGAGTATTTTTCAACTGCAAACCGGCTGCCATTCTGGCCACAGGACTGTTGGCGCCATGGACCAGGATTTCGGACAAGGATTTGATGAATTCTCCCAGGCTGACTTGAGCAGCGTGTTCCAGATAACTCTGAGCGGCTTCGAGTTCATTTTTGTCTGCAATAAAAAGGTCAAAGGTTTATCCTCATCAGACTTTTCGACGTTTGACCTTTGGGTGACATTTACGTAACCCCTTGTGCAGGCCATACATTTATGCAAGCATACATCTAAACGGCAAAGTAAGGCATTTTGGGTTTGAAACTTGTATCCAAGCTTCTTTTCTAAGTCTTTTAAACTTTTATTAACTAAGTCTTATTAAACTTTTATTAAAAAGACTTTTTTAGTGGGGTTCTACCCCAAGTGACTTAAATACTTTTAATTTCCTTGTAATGTTATAGGGCTTATTAACACCCCGACAAAGGTCAACCTCATGTTCTTGGGAAATACAAATACCTTTTCGCTGTTGACTAATGAATGCCAAGGCAAAGGTAGGACACATTTTTCTGTTCTACAGACTTGCATTGCATGCACTTGAGAGGAAAATTTTAATTAAAGTTAAAAAACAGAAGTAAGCAAGCTGTTTGAAAGGGAAAACTGGGAACCGGTTAGGCCAAGGGTTTCCTCTCACGCTTGTAATCCGCCCTTCTTTGGCAATCAGAATGAGGTTTCAGGAACAAGAGATGTGCTTACCGGGTGAAATCGTTTTTTCCAAGATTTGAATCAACTGCAATGTTGTGTCGGGAATCATGGTTTCTTTTAATCCACTTCTACAACAAGGGGCCTGAAAATACTGCAAAAACGATTAACGGCTAACCACCACGCGAACTAGTTGAAACAATCTAGTATAGAGTTGGGTTAATGAGAGGCGATGGCTTAAAAGAATTTCGAAGATTATACCGCGCCACCAATGGGAAGTAGATGAACTTATTCAAAGCTGTGGCGGGAATCTACAGACGACTTGGGCGGATTTTCCCCTTCGGTGTATCTTCTAGTGAAACTGCGGAATCAAATTAGCCCCTTTCTTATAACTTAGATTTTAGTTGCGCATGAAGCCAAAAAGCACATTAGAAAAGATATTAGTCATTTAAACACCCAAAAGGAATCCCTTGAAATGATGCAAACGTGCCGGGGGATAAACAGATCATTAGCTTCTTACACTTTTGTATGCAAACTACGTTGCCTTAGGGACTCACAGTTTGCTCGTAGTTGGAGGAAACACTCCTAATTTTGGGAGATACCGAAATCTTATTAACTCGAGACACACAAAAAGAGAAATTTGGAAAAATGGAGATGCGGGGTATCGATCCCCGTGCCTCTCGCATGCTAAGCGAGCGCTCTACCATTTGAGCTACACCCCCTGATGGAAACATACGTGGCAAGCAGGTAAATAATTCGTACTCCTGTTTCGATACCATTAAAGAAAGTAGATCAAAAATGGAGATGCGGGGTATCGATCCCCGTGCCTCTCGCATGCTAAGCGAGCGCTCTACCATTTGAGCTACACCCCCTGATGGAAACCTACGTGATAAGCAGGTAAAGGATTCGTGCTGCTGCTTCGTTACCATTTAGGAAACTAGATCAAAAAATGGAGATGCGGGGTATCGATCCCCGTGCCTCTCGCATGCTAAGCGAGCGCTCTACCATTTGAGCTACACCCCCTGCATGATTGATTTCATTAAGCACCTTTTTATTTAAAACAATTATAACATCTGGCTTGAGTCCCAGCCTTGACGTGAGTTATTTCTGATAACCGGAGCATTGGTTTTCGTACAAAGGTTAGATGGCGCCTCCGGCTCATTCTTTTCTACAATCAATATCCCTTGGGCTTTCTGTAGATTCTATCGGTCTATTTTATTGCACAGACTGGTGGGTTGGTCGATAGAGTAGCGCCCTGCGGATGGAAGACGAACTCGGTTGTTTATGCCTTTTCCCAGTCTCAAAACAAATGTGACAGATCGAGAAGAAGTCGACCCATTTAGAAGTTAAAGTAGCTAGAAAAATAGCAGTTCATAGAAGGTAAGTCTTTCTGGGTCTTTCCTAATCATATTTTTGAAGCATTGCTCTTATATACGTTAAATTTGTCTCACTTTTTTGGTAAAACAAGTGATGAACATTGACGTGTCTAGATAATGTTACATTGTTAGATATTTGATTGGAGCATAGTTTGATTAGATATAATTTGTTTCTTTGTTTGGTCTTCGCTTCGTGTTTGTTACTGTATAAGCAGTGTTCAGAAAAAGTTATAGTATCTAAGTGGTGTGGTCAAACAAGCAAGCTTGGCTTTCCTGTTGATTCGGGCACTTGAAATCATAGTTGCTATTCCGCCTAACATGGTAGAACCCCTCAAATACGGCTGGCTGTACGCCAAGTCAAAGTATCTTGCATTTTTTCCTAATAAAACATGCCCTAATTACTATCATTTGAGTTAGAAAGGAAA
The DNA here is from genome assembly GCA_022832285.1 of Lepidurus apus apus. Classification (NCBI taxonomy): domain Eukaryota; kingdom Metazoa; phylum Arthropoda; class Branchiopoda; order Notostraca; family Triopsidae; genus Lepidurus; species Lepidurus apus. The sequence continues at coordinate 32,301 of JAGJRO010000372.1, read as the reverse complement.
ACGATGGTGCATTTATAAACACTGGTAGCCTGGAGCAAGGCTAGCGTTACACAGATGGGATGCTGAGGCCTCCGTTATCGTATCATATGTCCGTTTTGAAAGACTTTTAGTCTAAATAAAGCTTGGCGTTAAAGGCGGGTTATCATCTATTTGAAACAGGGACTACCCCACTGTTTTGTTAAGGATGAAGACTTTGGAGCTTTTTACAATCTGATCTGTCCGTCAACTGCTTTCAGACGAAGATACGAAAAGGGCCCGGGTTGACTTTCTAGGAAAAGTCAGGTCTACTCCAGAGCACGAAATTTGGCTGCCAACTGGCGATCTTTTGTTCCTTGAGAGACCGATTCCTCAACAAAGGAAACAACAGGTGGGCTACGACAGGTGCGCATAGACGCGTTCTCCGGCTGCCCTTTCGCCCTTAAGGGTCACCCATCTTTTCCAATTGCTTTTGTCCTGTCGTCCTACTCTCCCAGTCAAAGTTGCCAGCGAAGCTGTGTAGGGAGATTGTAAACCGAGCACACTCTTGATCAACTTAACGCTGTTCACTGGCTTATTTGCTCCCAATATTGTTTGTGCAAGTTCGAAAGCCTTCACCGGCCGCTTTCCTTTTTTTTAACAGCAAAAGCCGCTGCTTATCACGTGTAACCAAGCTTGTCCTATTGGATTACAGTGGTGGAATTTGATTAATGTGTGGGTGAAACCTCGGGTCAAGCGTAAGTTTTTTTTCCCATATTTATTTTTATCTTTCTTCTGAAACAGATACGTTTTGGATACATTCTGAAAATACTACCACAACACAATGAACAATGTAACCCGAGCCCCACGTGAAGGATATTCACGTGAAGGATATTACACCTGGGAGTAATCCCAGGTGTAATTGCAAATTTGTGTGCTTTTAAGTTTCATACAAACAATAGTAGCTCCATCCTTCTTCTGTTAACTTCTCTATATCAAAATGCAAACATTTCATCTTCAATTAATATGCAAGGTATTTTGTACATCGTGCCAAAGGTCAAAAGGAAAGGTGGGCTAGAGTAGGTGAAGCCCAAGGCTTTCGAACCAATACCATTCTCCAATCTGGAACCTGAAATGGTCACGTGTTCCCGATCTCATTTGCCGTCCTGCTTTTCGTTTTTTATTAGATTGCAATTAGGTCTTAGTCTCATAGAATTACAGCAAAACGGGTTATGTGAAAGCACATTCGCAGTGTTTTTGCCAATTTAGAGCAGTTTTTTTTTTACGTCTTTCGTAAGTTGTTGGGGTATTATATCAGGAGCAAAAAGCTATGGGAAGCGTTTACCTTTTTATCGCGTGTTGTAAATCTAATAACTACTTTTTGTGCTATCGTTTCAGAATACGGTCCGTGCTTCGTAGATTGCCCTCCAAAACTCTACCATGACCAGTCAAGTAAGTGTGGATATTTTTACGATTGGAATTTGGTGTTATTAGAATTTAGGTCGTATGGACTTGTAAAAGAATTCCAATTAACGCCCACGCATACACAGATTGAAAGTATGGAAACAATAGACACGTTGGAAAGTCACCTTGGCTATTTTGAGCGACTGTCCTAATTTCATTAACACTAATGGGAGTAGTACTTTTTTTCGTCTGAACGAGTATTGGATTTCCCCTGAATAGCTTTTGGTTCGATTGCTGCGGCTCGTGCTGTTATTTTGGTAGAAATCTCTCGGAATGGCCGTTCTGGTCTTGACGAGTTCTTTTGAATATATGTGCCTGCAATTAAAACAACACAAAACACAACTTTGGTGGGAATACTTTGACTCGTATTTCCCCTATAGTAATAGATTGGGACTAGGGTGACTGGTTGGCCTCTTATAATATTTCGGAACGCTTTTATGTAACAAAATGGGCAAACCGATTCACGCTTTTCCTTTTGATCTATTTTTTTATTTTTAAATCATCATACTTCTCTCGTCTTCAAACAAGGATTAGCGGCATGTGGTGTGCACCGTGGTATTAATCTGGCATAATCGGTGCAAGTAAATTAAGCATAAAAGATATTGTTGTATTGATCGGGAGCCCACGTGGCCGTTTTAATCCTACTGTCTGGAGACCTGTGCTGTGAATACAATGTTGGGTTTATTGTCCAATAATTCCCACAGAGTTTTCAACCGCATACGCCGAGCTTTGGAGACGAAGAATTTGATATGACACCCATGGCCGTTATGTGTGGAGAGCAACATAGTCTTTATGCAGTCTCGCAGGTAAAAATAAACTTACTACGACTGTCTGTGGAGCAATAGCCTATTGTAGGTTAATGTTAGAGGACAATTAAGCTTACTATTTATCTTTACTTACAATCGTTTGTAACACGCGAGAGTAATTTTATTTTACCTTTTAATTAGATCTGTAAAACAGTTTTATTTAATACCTTTCGTATTGTTACCCCATAAAAAACAGACTCAATTAATTCCCATAATGTGGGGGAGGGGTGGGGGGAATTAAGCTGTAAGCTCCCAGTGGTTGCCAAGCTCCACAAGCCCAAAGCGCCTGCGTTTAATTTTCTTTTGCACGGAAATTTGAATCCCCTAAAAAATTCCAAACAGGATCTTTCGTGTCAGTTCACGTCTAGTCAGATTCTTTGGCAAAGCGACGGAGCTCGTGTAAATGTAGTAACAGCTGGTGTGGTTTGTCTTAGGGTGAGGTACAAACGCAAAGTGGAAACGTCCTTGTATATGGCAAAGCAGCTCAGCCCCACCCCATGTATGTGCACGGATCCATGTCTAACGAGTACGTAGCTTGAATATCTCTTGCAGAAATAGAACTATGAATATGACATTGCATTCATTCACAGCGCGTCCTTTGAACCAGTACCGGCATACGGAGGACAGAGCTACGTTCCTCATAATATGATGAATCAGCATCATCTGATTCACCAACAGCAACCGCCAGAGCAGCAATCTGTGCAAAATGCAGGTTGGCCGCCGTCTTCCTCACCTCATGGAATAGTGAATTCCCCGAGCTGTGAGAGCGATGATAGCGAAGATCATATAATTGCTCAAGTGAGTTGTGAATTTGAACCTTGTTTTATCCTTTTTTCTCAAGACAAAATTGGGTCTAAAGGTTACTGCAACCAAACACGTCACCGAGCTTTCGAATAAAGATACTGTAGTTAAGAAAGCCAAGCTTCAGAAAAAGAAGAAGAAAAAGGACCCCAACGAGCCGCAAAAGTACTTGTGATAACCTATTCTTGCACAGCACAATAATTATTTACTCTTATTTAGACCCGTGTCTGCGTACGCGTTGTTTTTTCGAGACACGCAAGCCGCCATCAAGGGTCAAAACCCAAACGCTAGCTTTGGCGAGGTTTCCAAGATTGTCGCCTCTATGTGGGATGCATTGGATACCGATCACAAAAATGTAATTAGTGCCACTTATTTTAATACTAATGTTTAAAGTATTTTTTTAATCGCTTTTTTTGGCTGGTAGGTATACAAAAAGAAGACAGAGTTGGCCAAAAAAGAATATTTGAAAGCTTTAGCTGCGTATAGGGCTTCGCTCGTGTCAAAGGTATTTCGCTGGACTAGGCTAGTGTTCTTTATTACATTTAATATATTATAGGGCGAAAACGAAGAAAGGGCATATACCTCGTTTTCGGCTTTCTCTGCAGCGTATACTACCAGCACTGTCACCTCTACCTCCTCGTCCGTGAGTGCAGCTCAGACTGCGGCTTCTGTAAACCCCACCGCTTCAGATGTTATGCATCAGGTATTTTTACTCTAATTTACCTTGGTGTTTCTGTACTGAGCCTTGCTGTCTAAGAACCCGTCAACGGTGCAAAATGTTACCAGTACCACTAATAACCAGTGTTTTCAGCCAAACAACGGACCTGCGTACAACCAATATAATCGGGTGAGATTTTTAAAGCTAGTTTAGGTTCCTAGGACAGAATATAAAGTCTTTTATCGCTTTCCTAGGGTGTGACAACCAAAGAGAATAATCTACAGCAGCTTGGAAGGCCGGTTGCACCTTCGCTAGCTACTCAGCATAGTATGCACTCCACACCCCAGCCGCAACCTTCCCAATCGCCTGGAGGAAACGTCTACTCGCAGTGTGTGCGCTCTGGTTGTCCTAATCCTGCAGTTCACAATACGGAGTGGGAAGACGAATATTGTAGCAATGAGTGCGTTGTGAGTCACTGCAGGTATTTTTCGCCTTTGCTATTTATTTATTTATAGAATCACGAAATGTTTCTCAGACAATTGATGTTGATTTATTATTCTTTATTATTCTTTGTGATGTTTCGCATGATTCTTTATGGTGTTATTATTCTTTATGATGTTTAATGAGTTTTTTCCCTTGTTTTAGAGATGTTTTCGCATCGTGGGTTACCAGCAATTGAGCGGACGCATTGGAACCTGTTTTGCCATCATATTGTTAATTCTGTGTCAGGCCTTTTTGTTTGCATTATTTCAGGAAGGATTTTACGTAATCTGAGAGCTCTTTTACACGGAATAAATTCGGGAGTTTTATTGGGTGAGAGTAATGAAGGTTTGTCGCACAGATTGATTGACGTGAGTTTCTGCAAGTTTGTACTTCTTATGACTGCTCATGTGTAATAATGAAAGATGAGAAAATTTAAATTTTGTTTCTTTATTGTGTTCAATAATGTGAACTGATAAATGGGGTATTTGTTCTAATATATGGCAGTTTGGATTTTCGTTCCATCAATTTGATCTAGGTTACAGTCCAGAATGTTTAGATGGCGTTACTTGTTGAAAACCGGCATGATTGTGAGGAACCTGGTTACTACTGTTAGCTAAAATCCTCTTGTGTAGAGGTTCCTGTTTACACATTTTGTGGTACAAAAGAAATAATTTATTTATCCAAAATGATGAGATTTGTGGAACGCGGTCTTGGGAGATTATGTTATGTACGTTTATAATTAAATAATCCTCATTTTTTATATTATACCTTGTATTGAAATACGAAAAAAACTTTCTTTTACTCTTCGTAAAGTAAAGTCTTAATTGAACCAAAGACTGAATTTGATTTGTTTTTTGTTCCGTAGGATAAGTTCGCTCGTGGAATACATCTGTCGTCTGTAAAGGAAAGCGATAGCCTGTTCGTGGTAATTATATAATATTAGCGCCGTTGTTTCGGAATAGTTGAAACATTCATTTCATGCGTTTATTTAGCATCGCGATACGTTGGACAATAATGCCGATACCCCATTTGAATTCTCCGCTGAAAATAAGAAGGTTCCCTATCTTATAAAATATAATTGTGATCAAGTTACTGACGTCCTGTTGCTTAGAGAGCAGAAGCCATTTTGGCGATCTATCCTGATGGACATAAGCGCGCCGCCGTTATTCCGCTCTTAGACCTTGCCCAGCGTCAGCATGGAGGCTGGTTGCCCATTTCTGCCATGCATTCTGTAGCCAATATGCTGTCGATGCCGAAAATGCGAGTATATGAAGTAGCTACCTTCTATACCATGTTTAACAGGTAAAAACAGTAGTATATGCATTGCGTTTTGCAAAGGTAAAGCATCCGATATGAAAAAGAAACAAAAAATCTTCTACTTGAGCTCTTTTAACACGTACAAATTTGATAACTTTTCGCTAAAATCCGGAAAGAAAATACTATCTCTTGCTTGCAATTCTTAGGTAGAAAATATAGTTCTTTGAAATGTTCTTGTACAGTACATAAAATATCATTGCCACAGATTTCATTAACACTTATTGCAGAAATCCGGTTGGTAAACATTTCGTGCAAGTCTGCACGACAACTCCCTGTTGGCTGCGAGGCTCTGATCAAATTATGACGTGTCTGGAAAAGAAACTAGGCATCAAAGCTGGTGAAACTACATCTGACAAACAGTTTACTTTAGCCGAAGTAGAGTGTTTGGGAGCTTGCGTCAACGCACCTATGATACAAATCAACGACAACTTTTACGTAAATACATTTACAGTTTATGTTACATGAAAGTGTGAATTTTAACTGTGAATTGCGGATTTAGGAAGACTTGAGTGAGAAAGACGTCGAAGAGATTGTCGATCAACTGAAAGCGGGAAAGATTCCCCGGGCAGGGCCCCGAAGCGGACGCTTTGCGGCTGAGCCAGCAGGAAAATTAACATCTTTGATTGAACCTCCCCCTGGACCTGGATTTAAAGTACAGGCCGGACTCTAAAAACAGCGAATTTACCAAGATTAGAAAAGTGCATTGCTTTCTTTTTCTTGAATGTAATTAATAGACAGAAAATTACAAAAACTTATAATGTTCGAGTTTTTGGGTGCGTGGTAGTAGTAGCTTATTATTATTTTTTTTTTGGGGGGGGGATTTGACTACGCGTTGTGCTTGAAAGAAGTACTCCAGTCCTGACTGACTAATTTGAGTACAATTTAATTATTGGCCGAGAAAGTTCAAAAGCTGAGTTTTTGTGGAAAACCCGTACTGCAAGCTGCTCTTTTGTGATAGTCCGAGTTGCAAAAGTTCAAAAATCGGAATAATTATGCAATTAATCGTATTATTGTTGTATTCCAAGTTATAGGACATAAAGGATTTTCTCGAGCTAAAGTTGTTGTTTGTCTGCTTTTCGCTAAATAGCATTCAGTATAGTTTCACAAACTTGTTAAATCATTAAATCTGTTCTGCGTTTGTGAAAAGCTGCACCTTTCTTTGTTCGTTAGTATATTATTGTATGCTAATGTATGAAATTAAATATTGCTCCGGGCTTACACGGGGTCAAACTACGGTAACGCATTTCGAAGACCTGCTAAACCTGTTTTCGTTTCATCGCAAGGTAAGACAGGGTAGACGTCCTCTGATCGTAACACGCAGCCAAATTGAACATTCTCCGTTGCGTGGCCGTGAAGATGAAGTCAATTTTTAGTCTTAGATCATTAGGTTATGTTAAAACCTACGTGGTGCTTTATTTCACGCTTTCTGTGCTTGGAGTTCTCTACTTGTGCGTTAGACCAATTAACAAGTTTAACAATTCATTTCCTCTAAGATCACACCCCAAACCGATTCCAAACAAGCTTGTTTTAGAACTGACAGGGGACACGTATACCGAAGCAGACTTAGAAAAACTAACCTTCTTTCCTTGGGAAAAAGATCATCACAATCCAAAGTGCCGCAATCTCGATACGAAGTTCGATACAACGCATTCTTTACCTCCCTTGGCTCTGGTTTCTTATCCGGGCAGTGGCAATACCTGGGTGCGTCAGTTGATCGAAGGATCCACTGGTTATTTCACCGGCAGCGTTTACAGGGATAAATCCATATTCTCCAAAGGTAAAAAAAAAATGTACATAAGTGTAACTAAACTAGGGACTAACTCTATATTGTATTTCCCTATAGGTGGCTATGGAGAATATTCCTCCGTTGACTGCAGCTGTACCATTGTCCAGAAAACGCACGATTTCTCGCTTGGGATTAAGGATCTACACCCTCCTACAGACGATGTGCTGAAGATGTTTAAGGGCAATGGAATACTCATAATACGGAATCCATTGAAAGCTATATTTTCATATCGCAATTTCTGGACTGGCGGACACACCGGATTAGCCCCTGACAGCTCCTTTCAAGGCGAAAGTTGGTCCCAAGTTTGAAAAAGCCCATAGTAGAGATCTATTTTCCCTAAGCATTTGACTTTTAGGTTGGGAGACTACCATTAAGTATTCACTGATAACGTGGAAAGACTTGGCCATTACCTGGATTAATGGCATAAATAATGGCGGTGTGATATTTTACGAAAACTTAGTCAACGAACCCTCGGAAGAGCTGAGAAGAATGATCCAATTAATTGGTCTTCCGTTAAACGAGGAAAGAATCCAATGCACGTTGACGCATGGCGCAGAAAACTTTCATCGTCAATCAAAACCCTATCCAAAGTAATACTATTCCAATTATGTTAAAACTTTTTATTTATATCGGTGTTTGTTGTAGTAGTGTACTGTACAGTAAAAATGTACTCATGTGGGCAAAACTAGCTATCAATAGCGTCCAGGGTGCGCTTAAGAAACGAGGCTGGCCATTACTACCCCTTCATCATTACGAGTTTTTGAACGACTAATATATGTATGTAAAATAAAAATCTCCTCCATAAGTATTGTATTGTGCATTTATACATAAAATATCTCTACATGTCAATCCAGTGCCAGAATGGTAAATTCAGTTCTCTAATAGCTTCGTTAATCAAGTTCGGAGTATCAGTAGCTTTATCAGCCATCACCACTTCACCTAAGAACAAATGCACGTTCAGAAATTAAAATAAAATTGCTTAATGTTCACCTCCAGATAAATAGGCACCCAACATGCCAAAGGTTCCGTACGTCAAAATAGTATGATTGCACGAAGCTAGTATAGCTAAGTCCCAGCCAGGGTCGTAAACATTACCCGCACCTATATAAAATAATAATAATAATAATTCCCACTGAAATTCTCTCGTATGTAATCCGTAAGAAGGTGAAAATATACCAGGAAAGATGACATCGTCCGCTTCCAAGTTTTCGATGCACCAAGGCAAGTCATCACTCAGTACCAGAAACAAAGCATTCGGATATTTGGCTCTATTTTCATAAGTTGCGCATTAATTTGTTCTTTGAAGTTTTTTAAAGACGCTATTACTTATAAAATGCTTTGGCTTTGTGCACATATTCAGCCTCAGTATCTTTGGTTTTACCGTACAATCGCTGCAAATGTACCAAATAATCCGTTCTTCGCACATGGATGCCAATAAGCGCCGAAAAACGTTGATTTTGAGTCGCCTGTTTCAAATGTTGGTCAACAGCGTCAACAAGCTGTGGTTTTAACTGCAATTCTTGCATTAAAACAGATCTACTTTCGTAAAGCACGCGCCAGAGAAAACTGGGAAAATTCAACGGGACACCTAACAAATCAAAAAGTTCCACCCAAATTTACAAATCAATGAAAAGAAGAATTACTTTTAACCATTGCCGTATTTACCTTTTAAAATTGCAATGCCAGGCGTTAACGGTTTCGCTATAGTCTCTTGGTTCAGACGGCCAATTTCAATCGAGTGGAAACTCTTTTCATTGAATTGGCAGTACATATGTAGATTTTCTTCGAGAACTGAAGCTCTTCTCCCGGTAAAAGAGACATCCAGCAAGTCTGCTAATCGCTGCGAAACGTATAATTTTCGTTGGTGCAAAGTAGCCACAATTCTAGCCATGGTGTACTCAAAAAAGAGATTACCGGACCGACCACTATCAGCCAAAACTACTGCCCGTTTGGGGCACAACGGATCCACTAACTCATGTCGCAAAATCGAGTTAATTTTGGTAATTACCGAGGTTGAGTCACCCAAGGATTGAAGTTCGGTGGTATAGGAATTGGGGTCCGGCACAATTTGGCGATTAGGATAAGCTTGTTTGGAGATCTCTTGGCTCAAAAACATCAAAACACAGCCAAAAAAGATTGCAGTACATATTTCGAACACTCGTCGGTGGTTTGCCGACGCACGCAAATGTTTCGGGTCCATGACTGTCCGCAACTGACCTGCCAGTTTGACTAAATAAAGTTGCAGTGTAGCGTGTGTGACCTTCGTGAAGAGACCCGGGTTTACAAAAAACAGGCTAAGCAGGTTTCTTTGACGGAATTCTACCCCTCCTCCAGGTTAGAAAAGTTCGTTGACCGGTTTGGAACACGCCGTCCTGCCAAATAGCTAAAACACCAAAATTTTCTTACAAAGCAGTAAGCAGTTGCTTCCTCCAGACGTGATTTTGCCTGATCGTGACAGGAAGTGCGAATATCAATATGCGAATTAGTTTCGCAGTCAAAAGGATACTTCGAACGGTTTTCTTCTCGCTGGCTTTCTTTTGGCTCGTCGTCTTTATTTTCCAGACCAATGAGCAGCAAAGTAATCAAAACTAAAAATTATAAGTTTTCCTTGTATTTTTATTCATTCTAATTGGGTAAAAGCCACGAATTAGAAGTTGAGCTGAGCGCTACTCGTAATTCAAGCGGCTGAAATCTGAATTAACTCCTCTGAAGTAGAAGTAAATGAATGCAAGTGTGTTATCTATATATACCTCTATTCTTTTAATTATATTGTCATATATATTCATTGAGACCATTCGTTGAAACGCTGAAAGTAATTTCACTGTTATTATTTTCATTGTTAGAACTTCCGAAAGCAGCAGACAAAGAGACACCCGATCAGAACAGAAAATCGTTCGTATATAATGGACTTCGAAATTCTTCACCAAACGAGCCCAAAATTCTTCCCCTAAAAAGTTTTATAAAATCCACCGAGCTCTTCCAAATATTCACTGAGTTAAGCAACGTTCTCAGCCCTGTCCAAGACTTATACAATGACCTTTGGTACTTCGACCACCCGAATACTACCAATAAAATCCCTCCCGTCCATCACAGGAAACCAAAACCACACTTAAGCGTCAATCCCCGCCAAATAATCATCGTAGGCGCGGCACCCAGCTCAAATAGCGCCCTCCTAAGCCTCCTACAGGACTATGTACCTCCTTCTTTTGTACATCACGAACCTCTGCAGTCCATTCGCAAATTCGATCCTGTAGCCACACCCCAGGAAATAACGAAGGCTCTTGAGTTAATACAGTATCTGATTTTATGTGACCGTGTGCCACAGGCCCACTTGAAATTTGGGAAAAAATTAGGAAACCAGTTTCGCCACAACTCTTATTACGCAGACTTGTGTAGACAGTACAGACCGGAGTGTACCCATCCTACAGTTATTCGTACGATCTGCTCTTTATCACCCATCCAGATTCTGTCGACCAGTCAACTGCCAGTAGAGTTAGCTGCAAGATTGCTGGTAGATCCGTCCTTGCCCCTACTTAAAGTTGTCTACGTCACCAAAGACCCTCGTCGGATCCTGCAGTCGAATCGCCGCAACTTTTGGTGCCAGTACCACAATAGCTGCAACAATGTAACCAGTGTTTGTCAGCGCATTGATCAGGACTTACACCACGCAGAAATACTGCGAAAGAAATACCCTGACAGGTTCACAACGGTGGCAGATGAAGACGTCATTTCACAGCCTATACCTCTGCTTCAGCAAATCATCACGTTTGCTAATCTTCCGTTATTTTCTACGGCGTTAAAAAGGTTGACAGCAAAATACCGACCTTTAATGCAGGAAACAGTGCTATCGTCAGAAATACCTAACCGAATCAATGACTGGCAGACAAAGCTTAGTGTTGCAGAGCTTTGTGACATTGAACACAAGTGCAGAAATACGTTAAAAAGTTTACAACTATCACTAATAACGAAAGGAAGGAAAAATTGCATCTCCAATTAAAAACTGTGACTTGTTCCCTACATATTTTATAAAAAATCTAATAAAAAGTTAAAATCTAACTTTTCTTGAAGAAATACCAGAAATTACTACTCGAGTAGCAATACAAAGAAACCTTCTAGTACAAAGACCCCGAAAGAAATTTAGGAGATTTTGGAAAGAGGAATTGAAGACAATAACAGTTCTATGCATTTATGCACTTCAAAATCAGGCAATCACGCAACTGTTTGGAATACCACTTCTAAGACACATCTAATCCTTTGTATTTTCCCGCCAAATCTGCGGCTGGTTTAAGACTTTGTTTTAACGCCTTACTCCTTTACTACGAACAGCTTCGGTAAGGAGTGCCTCAGTCCTCACTGCTACTGCAAGTCAATACATAATTTCATAAAAACTCAAATGAAGTTCAGATCCCCTACCTTGGTGGGGAATGCTTCTCTTCACTATCTGACAAATTTGCTTCGCTAATACGGCTCAACGGCGCTTTCCTAATCGAGCTCCGTTTTTTGGTTTCTTCGCTAACCGCCTAAGACAAATTTTGTAAACAGAAATATAACTCTATCTAAAAAGTTTTTTAAAACTAACTTCAACTGCTGGTTCTTCTGGTATTGCTGGCTCCTGTTCATTCACTGGATTAGCTTCAGAGGGCGGAGCAGCTACAACAATTCCATTCTGCTCCAGAATTGGTACTGCCGAAACATCTGTCTTTTCCGGAATCTCTCCCAGGTCCAGAGCAGAGTTTATATCTGCTAAGGAACGCGGCTAAAACGAATCAAATCAATATTTAATTATTGCAACACTTATTTAAGGAAGTAAATAAAGAAAAATAAAGTTACTGGGTTCGCTGTCTTCAACGCAGATCTGAGGGGTATTCTAAAACTGCCTGTAGGCTTCAGCAACGGTTGCTCATCTTCAAATTCCTCCAAATCATGTCTTTTCCTGTGAGTCCGTACTAAAAAGACGACTAAACCCACTCCAAAGACCGTGAATAGGATCCCTAAGCCAACCAGGACCCGATTCATAACACTTGGATCAAATCGGGGTGGGGCTTGGAAAGCGGACCGATAAGAAAGCATAATGGGAGGTTTGGGATACCAGTCAGGTACTTGAGCCTATGCAAAAAATAAAACCACTTAACTTATAATCCTTTAAGCATAAAAAGTGGAAACTTAATACTACTTCATTATTGGCCACCGAAGGCTGCTCAATAACTCCAGGGGGTGTAATAGAGAATGCGGCGCATCTGGCTTCTTCCTCAATGCCATCGGGGTCGTGGGAAGTCACCGCTTCCAGTCCTGATCCCCAACGCCGATACCCCAAGTATACCAGCAAGGGTTGAATCTCCTCATCGTCAATTTGCACCACGACATCTAAATAAATTACAGGTTTTAATTTTTGTGAATATAATTAAAATATAATTAGAATTTACTGGATAAACACCCATCGAAGCGGTCATAGTCCGTAAAACGAGGGTCGCTGGTATTTCGGACTCCGCCGACATGTAAAGCGTTCTCGTCGGTGACGTCCGCCAGGCCTTCAGGGTGAATCGAGGCAGACAGTGTTCGAATAGCTACTTCATCCCGATCAATCTATATAAATAGAAATGAAAAATGTTATTTCCGTTTCGCTTCAGTTTCGCTTACGCAAAATCAGAATTTAGTACGAATATGAATGCTAAAAAAATTCTATAAAAATGCAAAAAAGCTACGAAACTACTTTTTGACTTACTAGTAGGTAGGTAAAGTCCCCTTTTCTTCGGTAGTAGATAGAATGTCGTGCTCCGTTCAGGAAATTGATGGTTTTTACTTCCGCACCGTACACCAAACCAGTACCGCGATCTTCCTCGATCCTCAAGTACCCCAGGGCGGTTAAACTAATGAGCAAGTACTTGGTTTTGCTACATTTACCAAAATACAAGAAATAACAAAGCAGACGGAATTTTATTAGTCTTTGTTTTAACAAAAAAAATTAAATCTTAACTCTTTGCTCGTCTGGATAAGGAGAAGAGCCTGTGCGATATTCCGCACAGCTGTGGTGGAGAATGCTAATTGGACCTTGACGTGATACAAGTCGATGGCGTTGTGTTTGGCAATGATGGTAGAATCGCCGCCGAAATGTGCTCCCTTTTCCTCGGTACAGATGGCTCCAAAGTACGACGTGAGGTCGCAGTCGCAGGAATAGCTTTGGAGGCGGAAATTCTCTTGGCAGACACCCTCGTTCTCGCAAGGTTGTTTATCGCACAACATTTTGCAGCCAAACATCATTCCCGGGCCTCCGATTCCTACGGACGCAAAATAAATTTTAAAAAAAATTATGAGAGTTAAAGGTAAAATTCACAATAATAATATTGCCCAACACCAATTCCCCGCCACCGTTTAGTGAAAGCGCCTTCTACGAGAACTCAAGTGGCTGTGTTTTACCTTGATCACCTTTGGCGTCATCATTATTTTTCATGTGCCAATTCAAAGTCGAATTTTTTCCCGCTTCAATGACTGCAGTCATTTTTGCTAAATATCGATTAAAACAATCACGATTCACAACCGTTGCTTTTCAAATCGAATTGAAAATTCTTGGGGACCAAGCATTCAGCTACTTATTAAAACTAATCCTTGAACTATTGCCTGTTTCTGGAAATTCGTGATTGGAGAATGCAGTAATATTTTACCTGCGAATAAGGCAAAGTCCACGAGTTGTGAACCCACTTTCAAACCCCGCAAACAACCCGTGAACCCTTGCAAGGAACTTTCCATGTACTCAAAGTCCAAACCGCCCAGGAAAACCTGGTAAAATTCCTCAGGTTTACTAACGGGACGAGGCGGCTTAATCATTTCTACAGTGAAAAGTTTGCGCAAATTAAACGACTTTTAGAATTTCATACAGAAAATTCAAAATGTCTACCCATTCGCTTGTTGGACCAAGGATTCCTTCGATACTTCTTTAGAAACACTAAAGGCACTGGCAAAGTAGCTTGGAATTCGTTGGCGTGCAACGAAGTTTGAGTTGCTTCTCGCTTTACTAGGACTTGAACTGGCATGCCACTACTCAAGCCTTAGAAACATATTTTTTAAGAAAAGTTATCATATTAGGTCTTCAATTTCCATTCGTGATTCCACTTACCATCTATTTCAACTGAGATATTGTGAATGGTATTGTCAGAATTGAAAGTTAGCACTAGTTTCTTTCCTTCCTCGATATGGAGCTGCACAAAGTTATTCAGGTAGTCGTAAGCGTAGAATATGACAGCTTGATTATCAAACGATCTCAAATTAAGCAAAATATCTTCGTTGAAAAAGGACAGTAGACCCAATTCCGCTGCCTTTGACACGGAAGTTACATTTGCTTCTACAAACGCTGAAGGGGTTCTAAAAGTCAACGCATTCTCGTTGATATCTGCGAAATCCAGAAATAAATCATAGAAATTTCTTCAAATACGGAAGTAAGGGGATTTTCTTACCCGTTTCGCAATTTTGGCCAAAGTGAGCCAAGGGATTCTCACATTTGCACTTATAGGAGCCCCAGAATTCCACACAGGTAGCACCGTTTCGACAGGGATTCGGGTCGCAAGAGGGTCGACAATGCTTTTGGATCATATCAGGGAACCGAGCATTCATATAAGCGTAGAGATTGACCACTTCATTGTTCATAACCAAGCCTCTGAAGCACCCAATGAGCCCTTCATAATTATTCGTCTCAAGCATTTCCCTACATAAACCAAACCATAATCAATACGTACAGTAAAAAAACAAATCGTAAGACAAAGAGTCATTGCGGGTTGAAGAAGGAAACTCACTCTGGAGCACCGCCGATAAACAAGGTGGCTTCAAAGGGCCCAAACTCCTCTCCATCGTTAAGATCCATGAGGATGGATTCTTGGTTAACAGTAAAGCGGACATGGTACTCGTTGTAATCAATCCAGACTTGCTGCCATTCGCCTGAATTGAGATCCCTGGAAGATTTCACCGTGGCACTCCTCGGCTCCCCGTTGATCGAAAACTCGAGCGTTAATTCATGATCTGAGAACGAAAAGGATCAAGCTTCATCGCAATTTCACGGTAAACGTTACCGTTGACTAGAACAACCCTAAAGTAAGGATGTTTAGGGTGCAATAAGGGCTGGTAGAGCAGAATTCCCTGTTCGCCAGATGTGCGGAAGGAGAAAGACAAATCTCCCCTGTGCCAGCCAGGTACTTCCATGTAGGCATTAGCAGATTTGAAAGTTACCACGTACTGCTGTGTGTCTATATAATACCATTAAAATTGTTAGAAATTAACCAAAAGGGACACATTTGTAAACCAATTACTAGCTTCCACGCATTCCAAAGGTCCCAACGTAATTCTGCCCTCCCCAGTCTGATGCAGTTTCCTCTGCTGCAAGGAAAAGATCTCGGTGACACCCAACTCGCCCGATTTCGTAAGGTAACCCTCATCCGAGTTCCATCTGTCTTCATCTGCATCGCAATTGCAAGATACGTTGGTTCTAACGCACGTTTTCTCTTCTAAAATAACCCAAAATGAAAAATTAAGGACTAAAACACTTATCTTCCAGTTCCTTACCCGAACAGGGGCATCTTCCTGGCTGAGTGCTACCCAAGTAATCCAAAAGCGCGCCTGAAGATGCTCGGAACCAGGTGTAGGAGTGCAATTCCAAAGGAGCACGGTAACAATCATAGCGAATGTATTGGCGACATTGAAGGGATTGAGAAATGAGAGACTGCAGCATATCAGGAGTGAACTCGCGATACGTTAAAGGCAGTAATAAGTCTCCCAAGTTCCGGCTTCGGATTTCCTATAAAGATGGAAAAAAACAGAAATAAGAAACATTAGTAAAACTCTTAATTACAATCCATTTCGCTTCTTACTGTGTCGCGCAACAAATCGTGTTCCACGACAGTCTTCCTGACTCCCGTTTGAAGATCAAATTGGCAACGAACATGAGCAGGAGGATGAGGACCATTTCCGTCAATGTCGATCTCATAAACTCCGCTTTTCATATAACCCAACAATGCCAATTCCTCGCACGTTCGCTTGTACAACGCTAAAATGAGACGAAATTAGTTTACGTTCAGGGAATAAAAGAACTGTAAATAAGGATTTACCGAAATGGCAGTTTTTGCCGGTATAACCGGTGCCGGTACAATCGCAGACAACTTTCCCTTCGTCGACCATACATTGACCGCCGTGTTCGCACGCATTGGGCCGTTGGCAAGGGTCCACCAACACGCAGTTATCTAAGGAAACTTCGCGAACTTCGCCGGAGTTGAGCAACACGCGAGGATCGTATACTTTGCCATTCAGAGTGAGGTCTCTCATACATCCCACGAACCCTAAAATAAACTGAATAAATTCCCAAATCCAAATAATAATAATGTATAACACTAATGTTATAATAATTAATAATGATAATGTATAATATTATGAATAATAATAATAATGGAACTAACAACAACAATAACAAAGCTAAAATGAAAAAAATCGCATTTAGTAATTGTACCTAAATTAGGTACAACTCGGCTCGTCCCGATGACGATCTTGTTCAAGGTCGTGAAGGGCACTTTCTTGCTTACAACGATTGGCCGTTTGAAGTCAAGGCCTATGGTTAAATCTCCTTGCTCGTACTCTAGTAAAACCTAGCAACAAAATGGATTGAATTCCACAAAATTACGCGTAAACCGGATTTACGTGATGCCAAGATCCGTCTGATAATTTGTTGCCCACTTTGGCTAATACGAGCATAAAGGTTTCGTTTTCTGCATCCGGAATTACCACAAACTGAGCCTCTCCCTTTTCCAACCGTAACTGTTAAAATGAAAAAGAAATTTGTTAGTTATTCCTAAAAAAAATAAAAAGAAAGAAGAATTGAACTCACCTCCCAAAAACCAGCACTACCTTCGGACAATACTGGTCCATGAGCCAAAACCGCTTGGAAACCGTTGGTTTTAAACTCCAAACTCATACGAAATTTCTGACTTTCCGGATCCGTGACGTTTAAGCCAATTTCGGATTCCGCGAAGGGGAAAGTGATGGGTAATACAGTAACATCTTGGCATCGTCCAAATTCGGGTGGCAAAATTCCATGGTGGGCCGCTTGGGGCGCATTGATTCGTAATCCGTGCAAAATATTGATATCGTTGAAGTAAACTTCCGACAAACAGCCAACGAAGCTGTTGGTGGACTTTAACCCAGGTCCCAAAGGCTTTCTGTCTCCACCCACGTAAATATGAGGGTCGATTCTCAAATGCCAGAGCGAGCCTTGGATCTCGACGCTGGTAGGACGATTGTTGAGGTAGAAATCTACGCGAGCGCCTTCGTGGATCAACGTAAAGTTGTGCCATACGCCCGAGGTTAAGTCTTCTCCCAAAACCACTCCATACGGTCCATCCCCAAAGTCGATTTCCGCGTAAAGGGACGCGTTGGCTAAAAGCGTTAGGGCCACGTGGGAAGGATGGGGGAAAGTACCGCCTGCGTAGAATAGTATCGAATCGCCAATGGACGATCGAAAGAGCAAGCTCACGCGATTAGCTTCGGAATGCGCACGATCGCGCCAGTCGTAAATGCGGTAGCTAACGTAGGAATAACCGCGTAAGGTCACCGTGGTTGGATCTAATAATGAAACATTGAACGAAAATCTAAATTTTTCTTTAAACAATATATATGGAGAATATCGAAGAGTTTACTGTCGTAATCGCAGCTTTTGCCTTCGTATTTGGTGCCGAAACAGTCGCACGTGACACTGTCGTAGTGGTTTATGCATATTCCGCCATGTCTACACTCGTTTTCACCAGATTGGCATCTACCGAAAGAAACATGAGGGAAATTTGGAAGGAAATTTAGAATAAGGCAAAGTACTTGTTTATGCAGCCCACGGTGATATCTTCGTAGTACAGAGCTTTCAGAGGAGAAATATCCTGAAGCTCTTCTTTGGACGCTCCAGCTCTTAGTCGAAAACGCCGGAGGCAACCCACAAAGTGCTCGAAGAGATAACTCGATTCAATCTCATCCTGGGCCCAATTCATGCCTAGCATACCATCAAGTTTATCATTTTTCTTTCTTTGCTTTTCTTGAATGACACAATACAATACCTCCAACGAAAAGGATTGACTTGACGTCATCTTTAATGTCATAGGAAGGTTTCACATCCAAACCTTCTAATGCGATGGATTTGAGCGTATCATCAACGCGAACAGTTAATTGAGCATGTTCCGGAACCAATATTATGGTCACTTTATGCCACTGATCTCGATTCAAGCCTTAAAAAAAGTATTTCAAATACACTGTAAGATCTATGTCTCAAATAAGCTAAATTTAACGTTAGTTGGAAACCAAAGGAATAAAAAAAACTTCGATTTACCTTTCCCAACAAGTAACGTGGTCTCATCCGCGCCGAAAACGTGAATCACCTTCAACTCGCCTCCTTCTAAGATGACATAAAGTTCGTATTTGGCTTCTTCGGTAGGCGTGTTCACCAAGGTATGATAGAGCAACAAGCCTTGAGCTTCAGGCGTCCGGAATTCAAATGAAATCTCTTTGGCTAATCTATAAAAACGTGTTCGATTAAAATTTTCGCAAAAATCGGACAAACGTACGGGAGTTGAAAATCCGCCATAGCTTTTGGTTTGAGTTGAATAAAAGGGTATCCCGCTGCGAAGGTGAAGGAAATCTCGGAACTCTGATTGACTAGCGTTAAATATGAATCTACATCCGTGAAAGACACATCTGGAGCCGGAATTGGTGCTTGGCCTACCAGAAAAAAAGCAATTTTTTTACAAATTAATTGTGTAACTAAATTTTTTTTTATACTTGGTTGAGGTATATGGGTATCGCGATTGCATGTGGTACTGCATTCTTCCACGGAATTAAAACGATTCAGATTCCCCTCACAACCTCCATAAATAAACTGTCGGCACACGTCGCGATCCGCATCATAAAAATATCGAATAACGTTGTTCTCACAAGGACCCGTTTCTGGCGGTAGTCCACAGATTTCACCACTTGTGCTCGGATGAGTTTCACCTATTAAAAAAAAAACATTACAAAATTAGTTGCGTCAAAACATTTTCAAACGGATTTTATATTTAAAATTAAGAAATTACTGGTGAAATCCTCAGTTGAATCTTCGGCGAAGATGGCGCCAATTACGGTGAGCAGTACCAGGCATTTTGTGAAGTAATTCCGCTTCAGTACCATGGATGAAAGTTTTAATTCTGCGAGTAGACAAGAAAAGGGATGGCAATGGCGTCTCGTATAGGGAATATTGTGTTCGTGCGACTAATTCTAATGAAGCTTAATGCATGGGGCTACACGGCCTATTTTCCTATGCATTTTACTGAATGCAATTAAGGACGTTATGAATTCCGACGCACGTATAACTATAATGACATGGAACCTCTCTGGAAAATTACCGTTTCTCAAGCTTTTCGGCTCACCGAAACTAGCCTTTCGTACAAAGTTCGACTATTTTTAGGCAAAAAAAAAACGCAAGTAAATAGTAATTCCTGCGTAACTGCCTACTAAAAAAATTGAAATTAAGGATGGTTTAACTTTAAAACAAATGAATTAACTTGTGACTTTCGGATTTACGCATTTGCACTATTAGCCCAAAAGTAGTAAAAGTGAGAATTTTAAGAGCAAATCTTTCAGCGTAACAACTGTATCTTCCAATGCTGTGAGTTTTGTATTTTCAAAAATTCAAATACAATGAAATTTTCGGTTACCTGCTAATGGATCAGTTTTTGGGACTCTACCTAGGAAGTCTGGATACACGTACACTAGCTACCCCAAGGAACTGGCAAGGGAACAGCGGACTGCGGAATTCGTGGCTATGGGAGCTTCTAGGCTCTTGTAATTATTATGTTTCGGCACACCGAACAGAAAGGAGGCGGCGCATAACAAACCGGTGTGAGCTGCTAACCCACTTTGTGACCCTCGGATCCTCATAACAGAATTTAATAAAATCTCTCTAGAAACGAGAAAGCTAAAACAAATTTGGCTGAAACGAACTCCCTTTATTTCTAATTAAACAATCGGATTGTAATTCCACTATTTACGCAGATTTGCTCGGATACGTGCGAAAAAAGAAACAAAAGATTACACAATTCCCTTTGCAATGAAATAAATTTGGATTTGCTCGACGCTAGAATAATTGTAGCCAATTTCCGACACAAAAACATGTTGATTTTATTCACACGCCAAACCGTTTCTTATATAAGATAGGTGGAAGTTTGCTAGATAACATTAGCGGATTCACTTCTACCACCACGAGTTCCGTATCAGATAACGCACCCAAAAACGAGACGTACTACAAATAAAAAGCTTATAAAAACCGACACAATTTTTTTTTTGTGTACCTTAAATTTCTTGGTAAAGGTAAGCTGTTTCGCGCCGTTTGCTTTATTACCATTTGCCATCTTCGAGTTAGAAGTTTTGTCTTCTACGCTTACCCGTGCTACTTTGGCATCCGTAGGCTCCACACTCTGCAAGAAGATACATTAAAAAAGTTTAACCAAAATAGTAAGAAATTACTCCGTCACTATTGATGCCAACTATGACGTTATCATCAGACATGATAACCGCCTTGGGATTACGCTCATCGAACACGATATGGCGGATCACACTTGTCCGATTTGACCATTGTGGTGGAAGACTTTTCCTAAGCCCACGTGAAAAGGCAGTGTAGGATTTGCTAACCAAGCTGTACTCAACCACCTAATAAAGTATCAAATAAGAAATTTTCCTCGAGATAAAGCATTTTCCTATTTGATAAAGCTTTACCTTATGGTCTGCGTAGACTACCATCAATCTAGGCTCCGAAGGATGGATTGCTAGTGCTGTGGGATGAATGTGATAGCGCGGCAAAGTTGCATGTAACTAAATAATAATTAAGAATAATAACTTAAGACTTAATGAAGTTTTGAATTTACTTGGAGTTTCTCCAGGTCGTACACCTTGACGTTGCTCTTATGGTCAGCTACAGCCAAAAATTGGCCATTTTGGCTCAAATCTACCAAACTGATTGCGTCCTGACATTCTACATAAGAAAACAAATTAAGTAAAAGAGTGAAT
Organism: Lepidurus apus apus; assembly: GCA_022832285.1. Classification (NCBI taxonomy): domain Eukaryota; kingdom Metazoa; phylum Arthropoda; class Branchiopoda; order Notostraca; family Triopsidae; genus Lepidurus; species Lepidurus apus. The sequence goes on along the minus strand of JAGJRO010000372.1, from coordinate 10,979 downwards.
GAATTAAAATACTAGAATTAAATAATTACGAAACAACTGAATTAAGCTACGCCATGAAATGTTAAATTGGAATGAAATTGGAACGATTGTCCGCTTTACCTGTGCGGAAAGTGTGGACTATACTGTGGTCGCCGCCTTCGTCCAATTGAACAACTTGGATGGAGCCATCTACGGAGACCACTATTAGACGTTTCTTTTCGCCCAACAGCAAATGAAGGGGCGTTTTCACGCTCTGGGGAAGCGCTGGCATACGACGCAAAGACACATTCTTCCCAACCTACAAATTCAAAAAGCTGAATCCGAGTTTTCCGTCTTCATCACCTCCCGTCTTCTCACCTCCAGAGAGTAGACGAAAATATGAGCTTCATCGGAATATGCCACGATGGATCCGTCCGATGAGATGGCTGCGGCTTTTATAAACTGGGATTCCTTGCAGCACAATTTGAGCAGTTTAATAGGCTCGCTTTTAACGGGCAAAACACCGTTCTCCTGTATATTCTCTTTACCTTGAAAGGATATATTTAGACCCCAATTTTTCCGCAATTTAGGGAAATAAACTTACTTCCTGCCGCCTTAGACCCAAGCCGCCACAACTCCAAGAAGTTCAAGTGCTTAAATAGTAGATATCCGGATTTGCGCGCTAATTTAATGTCTCCCTGCTACAATAAACAATTAAGCTGTTAATTTAACAAGAAAAGACAAGGTTTGCTCTACCTGAGGCAACGGCGGGTACTTGAGGAGCATTTTGGGAGGGTATGACGTCACGTTCAAGAAAGCATCCACACCTATAACAAATAATATCGATGTAGATGTCATTTGATTCTCTGACATTTAGTTTTGTACCTCCTGAAATGAGTTTGTTATCTACCAAGCATAAAGCTCGCACATCGTGGGTATGGACGATTCTTTGTAAGGATTTGACCCACTGAACCCTTCCTCCCGCAAGAGTAACTTTTGAGAAAAGTGCGATAACTGGATCAACACCAGCAGCGTAAAGAGTGTTCTGATCCGGGCTAAGACACAATGCTAATACATCCGCTTGGTGCGAATCCACACTTGTGATCAAACTTCCAAATTTGCCGTCCCAGAAACACGTTTTCCCTCTAATTATCAAATTTGAGTAGAAAATCCAAGTAATTCTGAACGTTCACAAAGCAAAGCTACCTGGAATCTCCGCTTATGACGGTGTAATCTGTGGTCAGTTTCACAGACCACACGATCGTTTCTTTGGTGCTGCTTTCTCGACCGGGATTTATACGAGTTATAGCATGTCCAGTTGCTACATTCCAAACACGAATTGCGTCCACGGACCCCGTAATAAGATGCTCTCCTGAGGCATCCCAATCTAAGCAGATTATGCGACCTATACATTAAACATGAAAAAAACCTATACATTCAGATCCAACGTGTCTTCGTAAATGGTAATAATTTACCATCTTGTTTATCGAAAACTTTGTTGTAACAGACGCCTTCTTCCAGTACGTCAAATAATGTGATATATCCATCTTCAGTGCCCACCTAAAATTAGGCAGCAGTTGGACAGTTAGAAAGTAGAAAGCTAGTCTTAAACTAAAAGGGAAGATAGGCTTACGGCTATTAATTTTTGCTCACTGTGGGCAGCCAGACACCAAGCGGATCCAGAAGTCGCTGCATGAGTTGCCTAGTAATCAATTCTATTTAAATACAGTTTTAAGGGTGCTTAATGTTTCACCTTAACGGAAAGAGACTTCAGGTCATACTCAACCAAGAATCCGTGAATTCCAACGGAAAACAAACGGCCAGCACACCAAGCTAAACCTTCCACGGAGCTTTCTGCACGTTCGCGAATTATTCTTTCAACATGGGGAGTTGAATTAAAATTCCATATCTCAATAGCTCCGTCCGATCTAGGGCGAAAAAAATATAAAGTGTCATGAACCATCCGGTTTAGCCGAATAATTTTCCGTATTCCGAACACATTTCTCATCGAAATAAACCGAGAACGAAAGTTTACCTTGCAACCGCCAGTAACTTTTGTTTGTCGTCATAACTAATGCTGTGGATAGCTTTGGGATGTACATCATACAAACGAACCCTATGAGCCTGGAAATAACCACTTTTAGTCATTATTTAATGGTTGTTAGTTGTTTCTTTTTCAATCAGTTTATCCACGTGCGTTTTTCCTAAATAAGACCCATAAGCATAACGTATAAATAAGGAAAATCACACTGCGTTAAGCGCGGGATTTTTGTATAGGAACGCCATCTGTTCGAGAATGATTTCACCATTCCAGCATCAAACTCAAAATGCTGGAAACTTCATTATTAATTTACTTAAAAAGGAAACGTATTTAGTTCGAAGAGCACAATTGTTTCTGATAGTAGTTAGCTCTATTTTCCAGCCAATCATCACGAGAGGAGAGGGACTAGAGCAAGTTGTTCAAAATAATAGGAAAATCGCTAGGATGAGACACGTTTCTTCTAATGCACAAATACTAAGCACAGCAGAAACTGGGATAACATAGGACTTGAGAGCGTATGATAAAGAAATAGCAAAATCATTTGGCTTTGCCTTGGTTTGCCACAGACTCGATAGCCTTCTTCACTGTTTCTTCATCTCCCAAAAATCGCATGGTGCCGACAGCCTTCATGTCGTCGTCCAATTCGTAGACGAAAGGAATACCGGTTGGCAGATTTAAACCCATAATTGCTTCATCAGACATACCTAAAAAATGGGAATGAATAAAAATAAATCGAATGAATAAAATGAGTAAAAATTAGGGAAATGCCGACATTTACCTTCTAAATGCTTAACGATGCCTCGCAAGCTGTTTCCATGGGCAGCAATGAGAACCTTCTTGCCTTCTTTAATTTGGGGAACGATGACATCGTTCCAATAAGGAAGGGTGCGTTCAATTGTCAGTTTCAAAGATTCGTTTTTAGGGAACTCTTCTGGTTTGGGTTCGTCTTTGTAGCGGGGATCTTTCGTGATGATATCGAAGTACTCGCTGGTTTCTTCAAGAGGAGGAGGAGGGACATCAAAGCTGCGACGCCAAATTTGAACCTGGAAGGAATACACAACATCAAATAATTAATCGTCAAGTCGTTAGAAATTAAACTTAAGGAATTACTTGAGCTTCGCCGTGTTTTGCAGCAGTTTCAGCCTTGTTCAGGCCTGTTAAACCACCGTAATGCCTTTCGTTGAGCCTCCATGTCTTCTGGACTGGCAAATCGGATTGGCCAATTTCTTCCAATACGGTCTGCAGCGTCTTCTGGGCCCTGGTCAATACGGACGTATGGGCGATATCGAACTTGAAGCCGGCGTCTTTCAATGCTTTTCCTGCAGCATGAGCCTCTTCAACTCCTGAATCAAAGTAAATACAACCCGTGAATACTCTGTAAGCGTTTCACATAAACATTTACGAAAAATTTATTATATAACGAGACCAAAATAAGATTACCTTTGCCGCTCAAATCGGCGTCGAACCAACCGCAAAATCGATTCTCCTGATTCCAGGCACTTTCGCCATGGCGAATCATAACAATTTGGTACACCATTTTGCGCAAATGTAGACTTATTTTCCGCGAGTGCAACACCGACAACTGGAAAGCAGTGAAATGGCTTCTGACCAGGGCTTTCCGCTTACGAAAGTCGAACAAAAGTTGTCCTCTACTTCACCTTTAGTCCTTGAAATGTATACAGAATCTGCCCAAGAACTAAAGTGAAGGATGTGGAAGGAAGCTCGTAAGCAGGGAAAACCCCCAAAAATCGTTAGAACTTCCTAGTCTAACCACCACGAAAAGTTTTGTCGCTGAACGCGTTACAGACCTCCCCTTCTACTTCAGTTCTACACTTTACTACGGAGAAGTCGCACGATTGCCAGCTCTTCAGGAGCAGCAATTTGAGAGATTTATTTATGATTTTCTTTGGTTATGGCCGAAGCTGGTTATAATCTAGGATCTGATGTACAATTAGTAACCTTAAAAGATCACCTATTCGTAGAGCAACTGGAACAAGATATTAACTCATTTCACAAAAATTCAAACGACGCGTGCGTTGAGAACAGGTATACGCACGATATCGCGTTAAACTTAAAGCTTAAACTCCCTTTGTTTCTGTTTGCTTCCGTATTTAAATGCATGCACGTCTTCTTAGAGCCCTGATATTCCCTCCGATTTCTCCTCGATACCGTTTCCTGCTCCATAAATACGTGGAAGTTATCCACAGTCCAAATCTTCATACGATCTCCATTGGCAAAGGCCTGAAACGAAGACCAGTTATTTACACTGCAAGAAGTAATGACAGTGCAACAATGGCTTCACCTCCATCTCTAAAAAATGCAAATACTACTAACTCCAAAGGTTACCCTCCAGTACTGAATTACGTACTATTTAATTACTAATTAAAACTTTAACATTATATTAGCCATGCCTGCTGCTCAGATTTACAGACCGCCCCCAGCACGAAGTCCTCGAATCGCGGAATCAGTTACAAAAGGCAGCGAAGAATTAAGGGAAAAAAAATCAAAGTACAGTATAGTATTTCTTTTACTGATCAAGCGTTTTGACAACTTCTTAAATTAGGAGCAAGAGACCCGATATGCCCTTATATGTACCCAAGAACAGACGAGGAGCAGGATCACTAGAATCTAATGGATCCGACGACAAAATCCCCGAATCGTGCCTTCCTAGCCATAAAATGAATGGCGTAGACTCTGCTGACGTGCCTTCGCAGTTACCATCTATGCCAGGGCGCCTTGAACAGTCAGAACCCATCCTGTCCAAAGAAACAGAAACAGAACCAGATTTGTTGTCAGAAATGACACCAGCTGTTTCTGCTGTGCTTATAACAGAAGACGAAAAGGTTTTAGACGTATCAACTGTACCTCAAGATGTAGAAGTATCGGACTTGTTAACCGTCTGGAATACGAAAAGCTGGAACACCAAAGTTCGGAAAATCAGTGATATTAAATCTCCGACTGTTTCGACAGCACCAGAATCATTTCCTCCAGTTCAGAGGACTCTCAGCGTTGACAAAAACTACGAAGAAGGATCCTGGGACGTCTTATATGACGAGTATGGTGAGCCACTGGAAACCGAAGCGTTAGAGGAGGTATTTCCTACAAATATTGTCAACTAAACTTGCTTAATTTTATTATTCAAATCAATTCTCAACTTTAGCTTACTTTAGCTGTCGGCAAAAATTCGACCTACGAAAAACCGGCGTCGTCATACCAAACATTTGTGGATGATGTGACTTACACGGACGAAGATTTGAACCATATTTTGGAAATTTACGACTTTCCCGCCACTTTTAAAACAGAAGATTTGTTTTGCTTCCTGGGAAGTGGTACTTCCAGTAAATCAGGTTTTGATATCCGTTGGGTGGATGATACCCACGCTTTAGTGGTCTTCGCTAGTCATTTAGCAGGTTTGCTTTTTTTATTTTTTTATTGGATTTATTTTTTTAAATTCCATTAATTGAACTTTACTTATTGTAATTAGCTATGGAGGCGCTTTCGAAGAGTACAGGCTTGGCTAAATTACGGCTGTTGTCCCAAGCTACTCGAGAATCCCGATTACGGGCCAAAAAAATGTCGGATTCCTTGACTCCATGGAAGCCCCGCCCCCAGACGACTATTAGCATGGCCAGGCGAATGGTGACGTCGGCGTTAGGTCTTCGAACAGCTCTTACTCCAGAACAAAGACAGAAAGATACTGACGAGAAACGAAAGTTAGCTCAAGCTCGAGGTAAACAAACTAAAAAGCGTAAAAAAAAAAAAAATTACCTTTTACTGATATGCTTCAATTATTTTAGCTAACCGGAAGTTGGCTTCACAGCAGCGCGAAGACGCATGGGAGGGGAATCTTTCATAGTTTAAATTTGTTTGAACGTGGGTTAAAACCACCTAAATTGCCTTAAAACTGTTGCAAAGGGTTTCTGGTTCCTTTTATAAGTATTTTTTTAGTTTGCAGATGTAATTATTATCAAAGTTGGTGGGAAGTGTGTTTATAATGATGACTGGAATGAACGAAGAACAATACATTTTGATTAAAGAAAAACTCCTTTAATTGCTGCTCCATAAAAGGAATTTGTGCCTTAAAGAAAAAAGAAAAGTCTATAGAATTTTCAGAACATCCCATCATGGATGCCTATAGGAACCAAAGCAAGGAAAAAAATGACTAAATTGCGTAACGCCTTTTTCCAATCTGCCGGTACTGCGAAAGCTACAAGTATTCCTGTGATACGATGGATTTCATGTGCCACACATACGAAAATGAAACTTGTGACCATTACATTCGCGACTGGCGAGCCTGGGATTAGTACCAGCAGGCCATGGGTATCTGCTGCCAACCAAATGTGATACTGGCCGATGAATAACTCTAAAGAAATGCGGCCAAACCAGGCGAAAAACGTTGAATATCGCGTCCGCAGGATCCCAGATACGTTTCGCAGCAGTATAAAGCTGACAATCTAAGTAAATTTAGAAGTAAGTAATTCTTAATCTAAATTAAATTGCTAAATTTAAGTAATTTAAAAGAGATAATGACAAGGATTACTGGCACGAAAACGATGTAAGGATGGACTTCATTGCACTCGGGTTTGTTGTGACACAAAAAGGTGAAGGCAGTATAACTCGCTAAACCAATGCACGCCAAAAGGGTGATGGCTAGAGATCTTCCGCGACTAAAAAGATTCCCATGGTTATGGTCATCCAGGAAACCATGCCTCTGAGCTACTAAATAGAGGCAGGCAAAAGCCATGCCAAAGCACACACTATTTAAAACAAAGTAATTAAAATTGATTACTTCCTTTTTGAAATTATATATATAAATTATAATTATGTTCCAAGTATTACCTGTAGCGATCTATTGACCAGCGAAACCACCACTCGTGGATGTCATCGTCTGACGTTACAAACAAGGCTTTCCAGGGTCTTGTCACAAATATCTTTTCAAAAAACACCTAAGAATCAAAACATTAACGAGAGATGCAATTAGGAACTCCTTCATTTGTTGTTTACCTCAGAGAGATAGAGGATAGTCACACAGGAGAAAACTCCCACTAGCTTGATCACGATATAGAGGTAATGCACAGGCGATGCTTCGCTAGAGGCCGCAGTAATGCGTTTGGGCAGAATCAGAGTCACGTACACAACCAAATACAGAAACGAGACCAAAGGCACGAAGTAGTAGAACTGGTACGGTCGATTCATACACAAGCATAACACTACCGTCATAAAATTCATCCTGAAAAGGACCTGAAGAAAAAAATTATAAAACTACCGCAACAGTGTGGTTAATTAAGTCTTACTTGACAAAATCTCGCAAAACTAGAATCTCCAGTTTGCCAAAAATAACAAAAATGTCCATATCCCGTGAGGAAAAGGTACGAGGACACCAGCACTCGTACATGCATGTACAACGGAATCACTTGACTGGCTCCGGTCATGTGATACACCAAAATCACTAGCTGCATCCAACCTATTCAAAAACAGACACCTTGATAAAACGAAAAAACGAAAAATTTTCAAAAATAAGTGGGTTTTTTTTTCAAACCTTTCCATTCATCGGTTTGATCCCGGTGAAGCACTTTGGTAAATCTGCTCTCTTCGGTGAAAAACAAGCCCAAAACGAAAACGTAGGCCACCGGCAGCCAAAAATGTAGCTGGGAAAAATACTTGTTTTCTTTCATAAAGAAATTGGTCCTATTAGAAATATTTAAAAATCCCAAACAAAATGAGTAAAAATGAAATAATAACATGCGAATGAGTCCATTTCTTACCTATCACAAATATAAAAATATGACATAATTAACGCCAATCTGGCCATGGCAGACAAGAACGTTCTCCACGGGGTCACCGTTTCCAGCTTGGGACTTTTCGCAATTTCGTCACTGACTGGATTACTTCCATTTTCTTCCCGAGTTTGCCTTTGTCGAGATTTGGACACAAAGTATTTCCTCACAGTAAAACAGACAGAGGCCACCACGCATAAAGCCAGGGTCACAAAGGTGAGGATTTGCAAGGTGGTGATCTTCTCGGCACTGCTGCAACATGTGCCATCATTGAAGTTCATCAAATCGTTGCAATACATGTTCATAAAAATCTGTAAAAAAATATTCGTTTCAAAATCCAGCCAATGTCTGGAAAAATAATTCATAATAATTAAATTGAAGATAGATTACTTAGATTATTAAATATATTATAATAAATAGATTTTAAAGATATATAAATAATAATAAATAGATTAAATTGAAGTAAGTTTACCTGAGAAATGTATTCCAGGTAGAGATCGGTGAAATGGAGCCCATCGACTGAAAATTTGGGGGCGGGGAGTCCCGCGCCTACTTTACTGGCACTCGACCATAAGGTCACGTTGGTATAATCCAGTATTGCCTTGGCTTCAGCGTTGTATGTGTTAATAAGCTCATTAGTAATGCCTTGACGAGCCGGACTGAGTAATTCTTCTACCACTGGCGGCTGGACAGACCAGATCACTTTCGATCCGCTGGCTGCTAATCGATCTAGGGACTTTTTTAACAAAATTCCGAATAATTAAAATGCATGAAATAAGCGGAAATTTACTTTGGCGAGAGTCGTTAGATTGCCCGTATAGTACATTAGGCCTTCCGGAGTGGCGTTATATGTCCGTATGTACCATGTAGCTCCGCCCAGAACGACTACGCTCGGTTTATCTATTTTTCCCTGAAACATAGGAAGAATAACAAGAGTCAAATTAAAGTTACAAATTACAGTTCTTTTAAGTTCAAACTTACAGGCCAAGAGTCTATCAAGTCTTTGAGAGAAGTGTTGAGTACTGGTTGCCAATAAAATTCCAATCTCAATTTAAGTTGTTTATTTGTGTAGAGTAAATTCTTGTGTTTGCTATTAGTTTGTTGTTGGACGTTTCTTTTACTTAAGGCTCTAAGTTCGTTTTTGAAAGTGCTACGATTAGCAGCTATTTGCCTCGATAGCACGGTCCTTGCCCTTTTGCCACCCTTCAAATCGTCTAAAATGCCTCCCTATAAACCAATTTAACGAAATTATTGGATGAACAATTACGTTAAAAAAGGACCGGTTTCAATCGCGATACTCACGGCTTCAAGATCGGAGTGAAAATCGGAAGCTTGGACGTTCTCTTCTATCGTGTTTAGAACGGCTGTGAACATTTCTCGTATCCTAGAATCGCCCACAAAGGCGATTCTATTAGTATGCCCCAAGTAGGCGGAATAGCGAAGACAACGTTTGGAATCTCTGATTTTTAAATAAAGAGAATTAAATTTCACTTTAAATGTGTAATATTACTTACATATAAGAATACTTATGGAGCATGCAACCAAAAGGCTGCCATACATAATTTCCCTGAAATCTGCCTTTAGTTAGCAACCATTGACAAGTATCAACCCCTGTTATCAAAATTAATTATCAATTTTATTACATTGTTGCACAGATAAATTAAAATTTACTTACCATTCGTGAGGTGGAGAATCCCATGATAAACCAGCATACCAATCACCAAAACACATGCGGCAATTTTGGCGTTGAAAATGTTTAACTGTTGAATAATTTCTGAACTTGATTTGTTTTTGCTTATCGTTTCACCCATGATGACGATCTACAGATTACAGACTGACTAGCACACAGAATGTCAATTTGTGTTCTAATTACTACGTACAGATTAATTACTGATAAAACAAGAAAGAGCACCAGAATAATCGCCGCAAAACGTGAGAAAAACAAAATGCTATATAATAATATAGTTTGTGAATATGAATATAGGATGTGCATGTAGCACTAGCAGCGTAGCAGTTCTACAGACTTTTTTTTAGCTACATATTGTTACACAAATCATCCTAAAAGACACAGTACGGTATCATTGTTACTCCTAATACCCATAAATTACAAACTTCTATGCCTCTGTATAAACACAGTTACTTTGACCACCTGACGTATGGACTTGTCTGTATTCCCAGTAGGGGCTCCCCTTTCGAGAGTTAAATGCCCCAACCTAAGCGTCACTTTCTACATGGAGGCGTGGCTAAAATCTCGCTAGCCGTAACTCTTTTCAGATTGGTTTGGTTCGAGTTTATGAACTGGGAACCGAATCCTGACTTTGAACTCAATTTTAAATTAAGTTCATCGCGTATTTAATGCTCAGTAAATGGACGAGTTAGTCCAAATACTACAGTATTTATACTAAATAAATTTAAAATATTTAGTTATACCTAGTTTTAAAAATAAACCGAAATAATTGTTTTTTTTCCGTTGTTTTGAACTCGTTTCGTACAAACACCAAAACGTGTCTGGACAAGTTCAAGAGAACGAATTCACAAGTTTTTTTGCCCGGTGAACGGATGTGCATCCTGAAGCACCCCTATATAAACGCCAGTTGCTTTCCAGCCAGCAGTCAGTGCAGACGTGCGTTCTCTCCAGCGATGTTACTAGCTAGTATAGCGATGTTATAAAGCTAGTAGTTAAGTTTTATAACATAGTGAGTTAAACATTACCAATCGGATTAAGTGTTATCTTCGAAACCTGGAATCAATTCAAGTGTAATATATAAAATATGGAATATTTAATAATAAAATATATAATAATATGTAATATATAAAAAAGAAATATAGTAATGTAGTATTGTAATTTTTTTTTTTTAAATAATAGGCCATACAAATCCGTTGGATCTACACTACTAAAGATTGTCTTCCATTGAAGCCTGAGGCCAAATTCCATCCATTTTAGAAGAAGACGAAGATTCTTATGAGCTGCAATTATCGAATCCACGAGTTTATTCTTTGGCGTTCACAATTCTAGGTAAGTTTTTCAATTTTGAATTAACTCATTAATATCTGCTTGGTAATTTATAGGCAAAGGGTCTTCAGATGGAGCCTCGTTCTGCTAATAATCCGTATCTGGAAATACCGCGAGCTGGTCAAGATTTCAAGATTCCCTCCTCCCATTCCGCTCTGTCTAACTTCACCCCTGGCCTTTCATCATCCGT
>JAGJRO010000378.1:10723-39735 GCA_022832285.1 Lepidurus apus apus | reverse complement strand
TTCGTAAGAGTTGTAGCAGTGCGTAAAAATCCTAGTCGCCAGTTGCGACAAGACAAAATCATTCAGAATAAAAGAAAAGGGGTAAAACGCCACAAAGTATCTGTGCCCTGGGCTCGAGCAAATCCAATTAGTGACTTGTCATATCCTTCCCCCTACTTTTACGGTCTCCTTTTCATGCTCATTCTTGAGTTCAGCACAAGCTATGCAGTTTCCTGCCTGACCGTTATTTTCTGAATGGCGGCACAATTTCTCATCCGAATTTCATAAACTTAGAAACAGTTTTTAAAATAAACAGAAAGAGATAATTGAAAAGTTCATGTTTTAAAATTTTTTAGATAATAAAACCTAGGGAATGATGGTTGTACAATTTTGATATATGATTTATTTAAGATTTTCAGAACTTCGAACATAGATTAAAAAATGAACAGAATTCCCTAGATTTATACCTCACACGCATTATGTAAAAATTTGGTTTCATTACAATGCACACAGACTTAGATTTTTCAAATCAAAGTTTGCCATGCTATAGCGCCATAAGAGGTTGGAGTACACCGTGGCCTTAAATGTCTCTTCGTGTGTCGTGGTCCATTCAAAGATGCGGTCCTTCTTTAAGACCTTAACCTCTCGGTGGAAATAGGCCCTAAAATACGTCTTTTTTTAAACGTATAATATACGTCTTCGCCAATGGGTTTATATACGTGCAGAAAACGCCCAATTCTACGTTAAAAAAGCGTACAACATACATATTTTATACGAATTATATCCTTCTATTTTTTATTGTTGCATATTAATTCTTGCGATGGAAATTCATTGAAAACGCTGGAAATACAAATTATTTAAATTTTTATTTGCTGTATTATTATTTTCTCCGAATACATTTTGTCAAACACCGTATCAACAATCAACATATCAACAATCATTGTAAATCAATAATCAGTAATAAACCTATCGCAGGTCCATTATTTCAATCTTCTTGGTGCTGGTGCTTTCGCTACGGCTTGTTCACTTCCCGTCCGCTGTAACGTCTGCCTTCCCAATTATACTCCTTCCGGACGCAGTCGCTTTAACAAGTTTTAACGATACTCATCGAGGAAAGTTGAAAAGAATTGTTAACCAAACCTAACCTAATTCATTTCAATCCAACTACCAATTTTCAACTAGTTTGTCATTCTTTTCCGGAGACGTTTTGCAACAAGATACATTAGTGTCATTTGACCTCCCGATTTTTTAACCGGATAACTTGTTGGAGCGCAAGTGCTGGTACTGTGGCGCCATCGAGGTATCAAATTTCAAACGGCATGTGGGGTAAATAAAGAAAATTTGCTTGGTCGTCTATCTTGTGTTTTTTGTGGCGTATCTGGTCCGTTTAACAATTTTTCACTTCACGGTGATTTTTGTAGTATTTGTTCGCTATATGTTGGACAGCAAACATAATAAAAAATCAAAGTTTGTAGGAAGTTCCGTTGTATAATTGAAAGTCGTAGTTCTATTCAATAGGTGGCGATTCAAAACGAGCCCGAGCCGTTCATTTTTATTTGTTTTTAGAATTTCGAGCGAATGAGCGAGCCGCTCTCGAAAATATGCGACGAGAGCAAGAGCGAGCGCACTCGAAAAGAAATCGCGATCTGCAACTCTGCATACTTTATTACGGGAACTAAAACTTGGATAAAATAACATATCAAGTTAAAATAAAATAAAAAGCGGACGTAACTATTTAGTTCCGCTTTGTTTATTCCGTTCACAAGAGACGTTGTAAGAGTAATATGAAGTCGACTGTAGATTTATTAAATGGAAGACAAAAAATCTTGAAGACCACCTCTGGATGTTCTTTTAGCGTTTAAAAGTGCGTTCAGTTGTGCTTTTTTAGCTTGTATGGCATTTTCAGTACGGGGAGTGGCTGGAATACTACGTTTTATAACAACTGGGGTATTGTTGAGGGAAACGAGCCCAGCGTTTGTCTCTTTAATCCCTTTTCTTTTCCGTTTTTTATTTTTGGAGGCCACCGGCTCCACAGGCCTAGCTTTCGTGACACCAAGTTCAGGTTTCGGAATTGGCGTCGGTGCAGGTATTGAAAAGGAAGTTTTTTTCTGACATACCATACAATTCAGAACCTTAAAAGATAGGTTTTAAACATTAGAGTAATTACACAGCATGAATACTTACTAGAGATGACGTCTGCAACTGATAACGTGCCAACAAATGTTTCTCCAAGCCAGACAACTTCTCAGGACATTTAGTACTTTTCTTCCTCAGTTTTCTGTGCTTCGCTGCTGATCTTTTGAGAATAGTTTGGTGAAACTTTGCTAAGGCCCACGGAGTACCGCAACCTAGGCATAACGACGTCGATTTAAACTTGCTAGCTTTTAAACTTTCTGCACTGATTCCTTGAAGTTTCCTGCATTTCAACCTAAATCGAAAATGAAAAAATATTACAAATTTCAGATTATGAAAATTTAAGCCTACAGTTCATGTGCAGCAAGCCAAGGATATTTTTGCCCAACTTTTTCCGCAGTTTCCCATAAATAAACTAGCGTTTTACTGGCTAGGTGTTCCATGTATAACTTAGTTAGATTTGTTTTTGTTTACAGTTATGAGCAATTGTATTACTCCCCTAGCAACAACTTTTCCCTCGCAGTATGAAAACCGCTCTTCCTCGGGAAAAACCGCTGCGGACTGACTGGAACCGCATGTAGTCGTCGGCAATGCGAACGATCACCGGTTACAAAATCGCCATTCAATTATGTATAGCATCGCTTATGATGTGCCCTTAGAACCGAAGAAAGGAAAAATACATAAGAAAGTACATCTAAGATAGCCTATGTTGCGGATTGACAGTTTCTGAGATATCGTCGAGTAAGCTGCGGTTTCCAGCCCTTCGACGGACGAACGTGCCAGTGTAAGAGAATGCTCTGTCTCTTTGAGTAGGTTTGAAAAGAACTTCGAGTTGGATAATTACGAAATACAAAACTGATAAGTTATATTTTAAGGTTATCATAGGATGACTCGAGTTTATGTCCTGTATTTTTTTGTTTCGGGCTTCACTGCCTTCTATTTACCTAGACTTTATTTGTATACTTGTTGTTTTGATTGCAACGTTCCCATTGCGTTCGTAATACTTCTACTGTGCATCCGTATAAAAGAGTAGTTCACTCGGGGTCAAACATACAAAATAACACAAAGGAACTATAATTAACTAGAGTCAAAACCTAAAAATGCCATTCGCAATAAAGGTGATACGTTGTCCCACGCTCTCTGGAACCTATATATGTAGCGAATTTATATTAATTCCGGGGGTTCGGGATCGAGCTTTCGGCCGGGTCATTAGTTCGCCCGTCCTCGTTTGTAAATAGGCCATACTTCGCATTGTAAGAAAGTGTTCTTACAGATGTTAAGGTTCAGATTGGCAAAAGATAAGACTGTGCCTTATCCAGAAAAGAAGAAAAGATCGAATCCAAAAAGGACTTAGAATTTAGTTTGAAGTACGATTTCCGTAATAGATATCCGTACAAATCTACTAAAATCACACCCTTACATTCTGCAAAATATAAGAGCGTTTATCACTAAAGCCATAGATAGTAGAGGATATATATATAATCTTTCGAAAAAATCAAGGAAAATTTGATAAAAAAGTGATTATACGGCAACAGAGATAACATCCAAAAGAGAAACAGTGTAGTCCTGTATAATGTTGGGCTTGCCGATAGTAGATATCTTTAACCCAGCTTGAAAAATGAAAATTGCGGTAGAAGCAAAATGGAAAACGTTACTTATCAAGGTGTTTTTTGCATTGTTTCTGTTCTTATTCATTGCTGTGTACGTGACGCAGTACGTGGTCTGGGACCTTTCTCCGAACCCAACTGTGGTATACCCAAACCTGGATGAGTTAACAAGTAGGACCAAGGGACTACTTTTGCTTCCGAAAATATTCTGAATAAATTTTGTACAGTCGAAGAATCTTCATTAACACATCCAGAGTACGTTGTATACACTTCCGGTTGCCGCATCCCTACTTTAAATCCTTTCGATATCAAAATAAGAAAATATATAAATGCAGGACCAAAAGTTGATTGCCGGGAAAACAAACTGGAGCTCACCACTGTTGACAGATCCAGCATTAAAGCGAATATGACGCCTATTAAAGCACTGGAATTAAGTTGCTGCTATAATGCTCTTTACCGAGTTGCAGATAACGTGGCAAAATATTCTACCTCGGCAGATAACAAATTCAAGTAAACCTCTCCCAACTAATAAACATCTTCCTTTTACTTTTCAAAAATGATATATTCGTTCTTAAACTTCAGATTCAATTCGACATGCTGGCCCATACAAAAGGAATTTACTCCAGTTAGCGACGAATTTGTTCGCGTTATTTGTCTTTACAAAAATGCCACAAAAGCTTACACCAACTTCCACGCTTTTGTGCCACGTAAACCCTTAGTGGAGGAACGTTGTTCCAACCAAAAAGTAGCTGAAATAACAAAACGGCAAAGACCGAGCGTAATGATTCTCGGATTGGACGCAGTGTCACGTATCAATTTGCAGCGCCAAATGCCTGGGACCTACGAGTTCCTAACCCGTGGATTGGGTGCTTTGGAGCTCTTTGGGTACAACAAAGTGGCGGATAACACCTTTCCCAATATGGTAGCCGTTACGAGCGGTTATTTCGAAAAAGAGCTGGGTTTCTGCTGGACTAAAAAATCAGACAAATTCGACGATTGCCCCTGGATTTGGAAAAGCTTCTCTAACCAGGGTTATCGCACCGTTTTTGGGGAAGACGCACCCTGGATGGGTATTTGGACTTATCTACGCACAGGCTTTGTCGAGCAGCCCACCGATTACTATCTTAGACCGTATATGATGGCGTCGGAGAAAGAAATAGGCTGGAAGCATGACCTGAACTCGAACTTGTGCCAAGGCCCACGGTTAACGTTAGAAGTTATGTTGGATTACGCTCGTCAAGTAGCGCTCAATTTCGCTCAGGATTTGTATTTTACTTTACTCTGGACGGTGAGCTTATCCCATGACTATTTAAATTATCCCAAGTTCGGTGACAAGTACTGGCTGGATTACTTCACAGAAATGAAAACTAGTAGTGCATTTAATAATACCGTATTGATTGTTATGAGCGACCATGGTATGCGGTTCGGATCAATCCGCGAAACCTACCAAGGAAAGCTAGAGGAACGCCAGCCGTTTGTCTTGTCTGTCTTTCCCGACTGGTTTCAAAAAGAATTCCCCACAGCAGTGCGAAATTTCAATCATAATCGACATTACTTAACTACTCCATTCGACTTGCATGAGATGCTCAAAGACTTGGCTGATTTGGCTTCTTTAGAAGAAAAAACCATAGCTTCGCGTACGGCTGAATTAAACCGAGTCATTAGAGCTAGAAACCCGCCCCGGGCAATTAGCCTATTTCTACCTATATACGGAAGGAGGACGTGCACGGAGGCGGGGATCGAAGACCATTGGTGTACATGCGTTCCATCCGAACCAGTGGATTTGAACAGCGCTTTGGTTATTTCCGCCGCGGGAGCGATTGTACGCAATCTTACGGAAACCCTAGACAAGTACAAGCAATGTGCCAAACTAAACTTGCAGTCTATAGATAGTGCTCGAGTGCAGAACAAGAACGAGCACTTCCAGAAAAAAGGTAAAGGCCGAGAAGTGGACTACTCAGTCATGCTAACGACCAGTCCAGGTGGCGCCAAGTTTGAAGCTACCATGAAATATTCTGAAGAGAGCACAGATGCCCTTCCTTCTCCCGATGACTTTGTTATTACAGGTACCATAAGCCGAATTAATCTGTACGGGAACCAAAGCTGGTGTGTAGACGATTACCGAATAAAGAAATACTGCTTTTGCCCTTAACGAGGTTCATTTGAAGACCTGAATTTTACCAATAAGTTTCGCTTCATGTTCAGTCTAGAAGAATTAAAGACATAATTAAGCGGGCAAAAGCAGTGATATATTTGGCTCAATAACAGTGGATATAAACTGTGTTTTCAAAAACGAACTGAGTTTTAATATGTTCAGTTAAAGCATTCGTCATCGCCCACTCGTTTAAACCGTGGTAGTACACTTTACTGGTATGCAAAGTTCGATGCATCTGCCAACGTAAAACGTTGAAGCAAATCAACAGTAGCGGGTCCGTCTATGCAAATAATACATACGTTCAAATATAACTCCTTAAATTACTTTAAATTGTTTACAACGATAATTGAAAATCTAGTGACTTTACCTAATTTGTACCAATCCGCATTTCCCGCATCTTTCCGTGCAGAATCTACTGCTTGTCTCAACGCGAAAAGCACCACGCTCGACATACACATCGGAGGTTCACCGGTAGCTATAAAATGAAAGAAAAAGATGAGATAAAAATGTAGCGCGAAATCTAGAAATTCTAAACTCACCTTTGGAACGCAGAACTCCAAACGGATTAGGTGCGTTGTGTAACAGTGTTACGCGGAAATCGATGGGAATGTCCTTATTGGCTGGTGGCTTATAATCCTAAGATTAAAAAGTCAAAAATGTATTCGTGTTTTCGTTTTTTTAATAACTTATAATACCCATGTACTGTTATTGAGCTTTCTACCCGTATCGACATCATACTGGATACGCTCAGATAGCCACAATCCAAGTCCCATGACAAAAGCGCCCTCTACTTGCCCAACGTCTACCAATGGTGACAAACTCTGACCAGCATCCTCCAAAATATCAGCTCTCAATATCTAAACGCAGACAAAAATGTAAAAATACGACAAACGTCAATTTTATAGCTATCTATGTCTTTACCTGTCTCTCGCCAGTTAGAACATCAAGTTCCACTTCAATAACCGTAGCCCCAAAAATATCATACCCGGGCAAATTCTCCAGCGGAGTATACCTTCGCATTTAAAAAAAAAAAGTAAAATAATTACCTGGCCCTTTCGAGAAATAATAATACAGAAAATTTCCAACACTTACAAATGACGACTGCATAAGTCGATATTCCGTTGATAACAGGTCTCCACTAACTCCTCCCATGAAGGATTTTTCAATTCTTCCCTAATGGGCCGCATTCGCTCCAAAATCTTACGACAAGCCACCGAGACAGCCTATTTTAATATAACACAAAAAAGATAAGAGTCAAAACATCAAAAACTGAGGCATTATTTTTATTTACGTGACAATTAAGTTCGCTCGTCATTGAACCACCAGTGGTACTACCATTCGGATTCGTAAAAGCGTCGGTCGGCTTTATGCTAATCATAGACACAGGGATTCCCAACTCGTATGCGGCAGTTTGAGCCACCTGGAGTGATTTAATTTTAATTTTAATGTGAAACCTAGTCAAAATCGAAATTAAAAATTATACTTTCGTATTAATTCCTTGTCCCATTTCAATCCCCCCATGACTCACAGACACCGAGCCATCGCCGTGGTACACGGAAACCAGAACGTTGTACCGGAAAATTGCTGGATAATCCACAGGATACACCATCGGCGTTAAATAAATTCCACGTTTTTTCCACCGATTATTCTAAACAGAGAACAGAGAAATAAATAATATATTCAAAGGAAATGCTAGAATACAAAATTCCAAGAATAAAAAATTAGCATACGCATAAAATACGTTTATGTACGATAGCATATAATGAAGATTAAGATATAAGCCGATATAATAAAGTTTCGCTAGCCTTCTGAAAGAGAAGAAGAGAAAAAATTCGATACCTGGTTGAAAAGTGCAACTTCTTTATGACGCGCTTCATAATCGGAGGACTCCTTCACTTTGTTGATAATATCAATCAGGCCTTTCCCGTCCAACGGTTTTCCCATAAAAGCAGGTTTGTCGTGGCGGATGTTCTTCACGCGGACTTCTAACGGATCCATCTGCATCTTGAAAGCCACGTGTTCCATCAAGTTTTCAATAATCGCGATAGCTTGCGTGGTTCCAGGCGCTCGACAGTACGTGTTCGATGGCGTATGAGTCCTGGCCAAGTACGGTGTCACATGCCACGCTTTGGCGTCGTAGCAATTCTGCACCATCGTGGCGGCAAAAAAGGCGGTGCCTTCGTTAAAGTTCCAGCCGCAGTCGCTAACTATGTCCATTTTCACACCCTCTAGCTTTCCGTCTTCAGAAACACCCACCTAAAACCGCAAAAGATTGATCATTAACTTATGCTTCAAAATAACTGTCACCCCTTACTTTATATTTGCAGTAATACGGCAATCGACCGCCAATTGCCTCCATATTTGATTGCAAATCCATGGCCACACGTACGGGACGATTCAATTTTGTTGCCGCAATGGCGCAAGCCGTGGCAGCGAACAAATTGCGCGAAATCTTGCCTCCATAAGCCCCGCCCAGTCTCCTTACTTGCATATTCACCCTAACAGAAAAATCAAAATAAGAAACTTGTAACAAATTGATCTTTTTCAATTAAAAAGAGGAACTCTACTTGTTTTTCTTGATCCCTAGAGCCTTTGCGATGGTACTTTGGGTTGTATCAATGTCCTGGGTGGAGCAGAACACGTCCAGGCCATCTTCTGCGGGTACGCATAAAGTAATCTGTGTTTCCATAGTGTAATGGTATTGCGTCCCAATCTCAAATTCGCCTTCCAATTGAACAGCAGCGTCCTTCAAAGCACCTGATCAAAACAATACGTTTGAATACATAAACTTAAAATTTTCCAATAATTTAATATAAAAACAAAATTGGATTCATTTTGTTTCAATTCGAGAAAATAACCCGCTTACTTTCAATATCTCCGGTGCGAAAGAGTTCCACAGGAGCAAATGCACTATGCTCGGTAACAAGTCCTTCTTTCAAGGCTTCTTTAATGGTTAAAATGGGTTTGCCAATCTTCTCGTAGTCCACACGTACGAGTCTGGCCGCGGTTTGTGCGATATGGGAGTTCTTAGCCACGATCATGCCCAATGGTTGACCCGCATAATGAACTTTGCCACTCGAGAAAATCTAATAAACTAGGTTAATCTATCTTCGCAGTGAAATAAATAATAACTGGAAGTGCGGCTCCGTAACTTTAAATTCTCTTTAAACTTAATAACGATAATTGATTTTTTTTTTGCAAAAACACAAGAAACAGCATGACTCAACCTCTTCGCGGAATCCTCCGGTGCGCATGAAATTATTCTCCCCAGGTACATCTCTGGCTCGCATAAATGCTCGCACGCCACGCACTTTCTATAAAACATTTTCCCAACATTTTCTCTTATTTTTCACCAAAACTGAAGACACAAATTCTGACTACGCAAATCAATTAATGGTTTAATAGAGAAGAGCCGCATTTCCATTCCATCCATTAGTAGGTGAAAAACCATTACCTCTTCCTCATGTACGGCCTCAAAGCCCACAATTTCACCCGGTTTTATTATGCAATTCCTTCCCGAAGCCGGCGTATCGCGATAATCAAGAAATTCCACTACACCTTCCATGGCCTAATCCCAATTATATCGATTTCGGTTAGTAAATCCAATTCCCAATCCATTTTAAAGAAAATTTACTATTTCCCCGACACTTTTCAGATTATTTGAAAGGGCGGAGCAGAAATTGACTCCAATTACCATGCTTTAACGTATATACAACAAGACAAATCAGTAGAAATGTAACTTCCCCTCTTAAGAAAAAGTTGTAAGTGAAATTTTTAATTATTTACCAGAGCTGAAGACGCGTCGATCTTCTTAATTGAAGCATTAGCAATCGTACTCAACACGAATGCACCATGAAGTTCATTAAAGTGGGCAGGAATGTCGTCCACGTACTGTGCTTCTCCTATTTTGCCAAATGTAATGAAACACAAAGAATACAATTACATTTTAAAATAGTGAAAAAAAGACTTCAGTTTGTCTTTGTTTTACCCGAACATTGTACCAAAGCTTCCAGTTTAGGAATAGGTTCATTTAAGGGAAATTCGTCCTTATTAAGGTCGAAACTTTGCTTCCCTGACGACAAGGGACGAACCAAATCCAAGGCTCCGCTCCTGATCTTGGGATCCACGTGATCTCCCAGAATTCCCAATACGAACTAAAATATTTGTATTTTGAAATTAATTTAATTTTGAGACAAAAACTACCTTATAAAAAAGAGCTTGGGCGAGATGAGTGCGGTATTCCGGTGTGGCATCCGGGGGAATATAATCGGGCTTCAATTCCTGGCCCAGGATTTCTACCGCTTCTTTTAAAACTTTTTCGTCGTGTAAGTTTTTCTCCGTCAAAAATGCTTCTGTCTGCGTCGCATGGATGAAATTGGGTCGAATGCCTCCGTAGCAGATGCGGGGACGACCCGTGATGTGGAAATCGGGAGCAGGACCCACCAAGGCCAAAAAGCCCGCGTTGACGTATGCATGCGCGTTATGACAACGTGGCATGATCTGTTCCAAAGAGAATTCCGAAGATTATTTAAACCGAAACAAAAACTAAATCATAAATATTCAAAAATCTTACTTTGAACGTGCGTAAAACGTGGTTTCTGGACAATGGGGGCAAAGTAATGCTCGTAATAAATTTCCCTTGCATGTCCACGTCGAGGAATTCATTCAAGGAGAATGTTTCGGCCGTTCCATTCTTGGTCACTAAGAAAAAAAAGATAACGGTAACCGAGTTAACAAAAGAAGTGCTTGGTAACGCTGAAAATGAAGTACTCACTCAAGTTCACTTGAGCTCCCACAGCCTGCAGCATGATAAAAACATCTGAGGGGAACGCGTGATGGTTGTGCTTCATCATCAGGTTTCCAGCAAGACTTCCAGCCTGAAAGTTTTCAACGCATTAAAAATTTTAAAATAAAACAGTACAAAGGAACAGTAAAAAATGAACTACACACGTTGCGAACAGGAACACTGGCGATTTTCCTGATGTGTTTAGCCAAAACGGGGGTGTAGCTATAATCCGGATTCGACTGTGGCGCCGAACTGAAGATTTCTGCGACACGAGTTAAATTCAACGCTCCACCAATCACCAGTGGCGTTTGCAACGAGCAGTGATAAAGGGGGTGTATTCCACTAATGTCGATAAAAACTTCGTAGGGTCCATCTTGCTTGAACACGCCTTAAACAAACAAATGAATACAAAATAAATTACAATTTCAACAAAACTCAACAAATTTCAACTTGAAAATTATACAATACTTAATATAATTAAATTTGAAAACTGTATAATATACCTGTGCCAGTGTTGCCAGCTACCAGGCGGTATTTTTTGTCTCCGAGGACTTGCAGCAGCTTCAAAAGCTGTTTTAACCCTTTGGGTTTGTACCATTCTCCACCTTGCAGAGTTACAGGTGTCAAATCTTCTTCGGATTCTTCTCCGTTTGTTTCGGCTTCCTGGTTGGGTTTCCCGTTAGCTACACAATGGCCCGCACAGGCTGCACCGGTCTTGGGACACTTCCCCATGTCCTAGAAACGATTATATCATGAAACTCAATGCTACGTAATAAATTAGCAATTCTTACTTCCAAGTCTTTACATAACTCTTTGAGCTCAGGAGGGGCGTCAGAAGCAAAAGTTTTGAAGGCGTCCATAATGGGTCTGTAGCCAGTACAGCGGCACATATTTCCGTCTAAATGATCCTCCACGTCCTGCATGCTAAAATCATTGTGTTTGGCCTTGACCAAGCCGTGCATGGACATAACCATGCCTGGGGAGCAAAATCCGCATTGGGTTCCATTAAGATTCGCCAACTGTGATTGTAAAGGATGGTAGCCTTTGTGTTGAGAGCCCAGACCTTCCACCGTTGTTATATCCCAGCCATCGCACGAAAGCACAGGAATAAGACACTGAAAAGAAGAACGAGCGAGAACCGGAGTGTAATTTTCGAGTGGATATAGGTCATTAAGTTCTTACCGAATTAACGCTAAAAGTTTTTAAGACGTTCGTCTCGATATCTTTCTTGGTTACAGTCACCACACAAGCGCCGCATCCTCCTTCTCTGCACATAAATTTAGTGCCTTTCAAACCGGCTTTTTGGCGAATGAAATCCGTAAGGCGATAATCGGCGCCCGTGTCATTGCCGACTAATTAAAAATAACTTAGTATGGTACTATACCACGAAAAAAACGGGTATAGGGGAATCTCAGTGGTCTCATCCGTACCCTTGGGATCAATTAAAGCCTGCTGATTTTGAACCTGTTCCTCTCTATAACCGAACCTGAACTAATAGCGCGTTCCACTGGCTGCACTGGTGCAATATTTTTGGCATTCAAGTGTGTCAAACACGTATATTTACACACACAGTGCCAAGGATATTGCCCCACTACAGCCAGTGGAACGCGCTATAAGAAAAGTTGAATCCGTCTTTACGCTGAGGTGGGGGCATTTTCTGTGCCTCCAGCTCAGAGTAAAAACAGATTCCACTTTTCAAAAGTTTTGGTCACAGTATAAAGGTGTAAACCATAGTTTTGGTTTGGTTTTAATCAGGAGGCCTACAAACAGTTCGAAATGATCAAGCTTTAATTAATCCCACGGGTAAGGAGACCACTGAGGTCTCCCTTTACTCTTTTTTTCCGAGGGTATTACATTACGAGGTTTTATGATTCGGGACGTTGACAATGCGGCAGGCATGTCTCTTTGTACTATTATTTACCTTTATGGAGCTGTCCGTTTATGGTCAAATTCACGAAAGCCGTTTTTCCATTTGCTGACGCGTCTGCACATGAAACTGTCTTCATTGTTGGATTACTTGAAGAAGACTGGCATGGAGGTCTTGAACGTTATCACTGATCTAGCAACACGGATAAAGAAGAACGCGGTCACGACCAAAAATGCAGCTTCACGCACACGCAGCGAAACACAACAAACACCAAGTCCAGCCGCCGTGAAGTCCATAAACTTTTTGTGACACCGCGGGGGGTTGGGTTACTAACCGTAACCGGATTGAGCTCGACTTCTAACTCGAACTGTTATGCTAACTAATCTGAAATAACCTATTAATCAAACAAATCAAGAAATCAAACTTGAATCAATTATAGTAAAAATATTATTGCCAACTTTTGTTAGACTGCTGTTGGCTATTTCAGGCTAATAATAACGAAAATTATATTGTCGTCAAAGTTTAAACAAAAAGTAGAGGAGGGTAGGGTCAATTGTAACGCGACTCGAAAGTAACAAAAATCATAACTCTCTAACCAACGCTTTATAAAGGCTGTAAAAAAATCAAGGCCATGCCACATACCACTAGGTAGCCCTAAAAAAAGTTACATGTGAAACGAGTGAGAATTAATCGAGATATTCAACAAAGTATGGTTTCGCTACCTTTTTTAACAAAAACGGGTGGTACTTTTTTCGCTGTTACGTTAACTACAGTTATCCAAAAATTTTACAAAAATATTTTTAGCTCACCGCTACATTTTCATTACAATCTATTAGGTGTATCATTAAAAATTTGATCGGCAAAGTTTATTATGGGAAAACGCACAACGTTAAACATGTTGTTACAATTGTCTCAAGGGGTTATACGATTGTAACAAAAGAGGACCTCCTGGTTTTTGAAGGCTACTTTGATCTTATTTTACGTTTTTGTGGAGCATAGAGTGGCTTAATAGAGAGCAGAGATACGCCTGCATCTATTGGTTCTACGTTCAGGTGATAGTTAAGTTCGTGAAAAATGTGAAAAATAAACAAGCGCGAAATGTTACAATTGACCGGAGTATCCTCTACGAAACGATAAAAAGTTTAAGAAAGTACGCGGCAAAAGCGACCTTATCGAAATAACCTTTAAACGATCGCAAAGGCAAGTCCTCTCGAATTTCCACGGTGTTCCGTAACATACGTCACTTCAATAGAATTCTCCATCCAAACAATTTTCAGAAAATTCCTTTTTTTTAAATAAAATTAAATTGTGTAATAGCCGTTGTTACAAGTCCGTACATATTGTTAAATGATTATTTATATACGAAGCACACATTATTTTTGTAACTGATCTTCGTTTAAAAAATTTATATCATTAAATTGTACTCGCATATTTGTAGCTAACGCTTAATTGGCATTGTTGTATATTCTATTGTTAGACAATGTTTTATAGTTCATGTTTGCCTTCAATTTAAGTTTATATAATCTCCAATGTATAAATCCTAATTTCTGATTCCCTTATAAATGTCTAAGACTCTTCTTTCCGCAACCTACGATCTTTTTTTCAATACACAAAATACTCCGGTTTTAGCAGACACAATTGTTGTGCGTCTTCCACTGTGAGAGGTCCATCTAAAATGACAAAAATATTAATAACACTAAAATTCCTAATATATAAGAAAATGCATACCCATGCGGAACCACCCTTCTAATCCACAATCAGCTCTTACGGAAGTAATAGCTTGACGTAAAGCCAAAACCGCGGACACAGCGCACGACAAGGCAGGTTCACCGGTTGCTTTAAAATAAGCTTAAATGATAGAGCAACAAAAATTTAAAAGACAATTTTACATTTAGCTCGTAGAACGCCAAAGGGATTTGGCGCGTCCTTCAGCAAGGTCACTCGAAAGTCAATCGGAATGTCTTTGGCCAACGGAGGCTTATAATTCCACGTTCCTGTTGTGATATTTCGCCCAGTTTCCTCGTCGTATAACAAACGCTCGGAAAGCCAGAATCCTAGCCCCATCACAAAAGCTCCTTCCACTTGACCCACGTCCACCAATGGACTCGTACTCTGTCCAGCGTCCTCATAAATATCCGTGCGAAGAATCTGTCGCTCGCCCGTAAGGACGTCCATTTCAGCTTCTAATATCGCAGCTGCATAGATATTATATCCCTTCAAATTATCTCGGGGTGTGTATCTGCCAGAAGAAAAAAAAACTAAATAAAATCTATTTGAAAAAATTTCATTCTTTTTACAAATGACGGGCGCAAAGATCAACGTGTTCTAAGTGACATTTCTGTACCAGATCTTTCCAAGACAGTTCGGGATTCGCTTCCCTGACTGAACGCATTCTTTCCTTGATTTCGCGTACTGCTACTAAACACGCCTATTTTTTAAGTTTAAATAAAGTTGTGTAATAATTACAACTTAAGTATATAAATGGGAAAAATTGCTTACGTAAGTGCATAAATCGCTTGTTAAAGAACCTCCTGTGGTGGAGCCGTTAGGATTCGTTAATGTATTAGTGGATTTGAATTTGATGAGGTCCATTGGGATTCCGAATTCCGTGGCCACTGCTTGGGCTACCTTAGTATTCACGCCTTGTCCGCAGTCAATACCTCCTAAAAACGGCTGCTAGAATTCCAGCTTGAAGATAAATAATAATAATATACAGTACCGTGGGATACGGCGACACTGCCATCTTGATGGTACACAGCTACATATCCGTTGTATTTGAATTGACCATAATCTAGAGGAAAAACAAGTGGAGTCACCGCAATACCTCGCTTTTTCCACCGATTTTCCTTATAGATAAAAAAATAAAGACATAATTTGCATGTGAAGTGAGCAATGGATTTTACATACTTGATTGAATTTATCGATGGCCGCCTTTCTTGTATTGTACTCTGAAGTTTCCAAAAGCTGGTCTAACATTCGTCTGTACAACGCACCATCCATTTCTTTACCCGCAATATTCGGTCCCCCAGTCTTGATGTTCATCGAACGAAGCTCCCAGGGATCTTTCTTCAGTACACAGGCCACATGCTCGAAAACTGTTTCCATTAAACCAATAGCTTTACAAATCCCTACAAAAATCAGATAAAATCGCAAATTCATTACTTGAATTAAAACCTCGAAACTTTAAACAACTGCTTACCAGGGCACCGCATGTACGTGTTATGTGGTTTATTTGTTGTGACACTATAAGGAGTCAAACGCCAGGCCTTTGCTTCGTAACATGATTGCATCATAATGGTTCCCAAACAAGACGATTCTTCGTTGATATTACACCCACAATCGCAGTACATATCTACTTCAACCGCCAAAAGCTTTCCTTCTTTACTAACACCCACCTTCGAATTACAAAATTAAAAACCTTCTGAAACGATAGAAGTTTTTCATAAATGCTCACCTTATAAGTAGCGTAGGTAGGACTGCGGCTTCCGCAAGTACGCATATTGGTCTCCAAATCCATGTACATACGTACGGGCCGCTTTAGCTTATTAGCGGCTACTGCAACAGCCGTTGCGGGCAAAATCGAGCGCGTAATCTTGGCGCCAAACGCTCCGCCCAACCTCTTCACTTGTACGTTCACGCTGTGATTTAAGTTTTTGTTTGAATGTCAAGTTTTCAATCAATCCATTAAATGTTTCGTACATACGAGCTTTTGGTGATGCCCAACGCCTGAGCGACTGAATTCTGCGTTTGATTGCTATCTTGCGTAGCGGCAAAAATATCCACGCCATCTTCATTTGGAACACAAAGTGCAGTTTGGGGTTCCATCGAAAAGTGGAATTGACCGTTGAAGAACATGTTCCCATCAATAACCACGTCAGATTCAGCCATGGCGGCCTGCAAATCGCCGCGATAATACATGGTATCAATGGGTCCAATCATTGTATTGGGGACCACACGTTGGGGGTCTTGCATTGCGTCTTCTATATGGATTACAGGCTTCTCGGAAATTTCGTAATGGATTTTTACGAGTTTGGCGGCTTGGATAGCTTGACTTGGGGTATTGGCGACGATAAGTCCAACAGGCTGTCCATTATGAACAACTTTCTGGTCGGCGAAGAGCACTTCGTCTTCGAACCAGTCGAAGTTGTCCCCTTTCGCAATAAATAAGTTGCGCTGCGGTACGTCTTTAGCAGAAATAAAGTCTACCACGCCCTCTTGAGCCTATTTTTATAAACGCACAATGAAAACGTTGAGCTTGTGCAAAGTAAATTGTAAACATGCAACTAAGTTAAAGAAGTGACCAATAAAAATTACTAAAGCTAACGATGGATCAATGGATTTAATTTCTGCGTTAGCAACGTCAGTCAACACGAAAGCTGCATGCAATTCGTTCGGATATATGGGGATATCGTTCGTAAATTGAGCTTCACCTGAAAACCACAGCAAATATTTACTAAAAACTTCGGATGTTTAAAAAATTCACCTCCAACTTGAGCGAATGCTTCAAACTTCAAGGTGGGTTTATAGAGTTCTCCTTCAACTTTGTTCTTGTCAAAAGTTTGTTGACTGGACGTTACTGGGCGAATTAAATCAATGGCTCCGCTGCGTAAACTTGGTTGAACTTTGTCGCCCAAAATTCCGAGTACGTACTATTAAAAAGCGTTATTAGCTTAATCAATTTAATAGTAACTCTCACCTTATACAATAAAGCTTGAGCTAAGCTCCGCCTATATTCCGGCTTCGCCTCAGGGGCTTTGTAATCCGGCTGGATTTCGTCCCCTAAAATCTCCAATGCAGTTTGTATAACTTGGACGTCCGCCAAGTTTTTTCCGGACAAAAATTCCTCTGTTTTGAGAGCGTGGTTGAAAGTAGCACTAATTCCGCCGTAAACAAGACTAGGTTTTCCTTGGATTTCAAAATTAGGAGCGATTTTCATCGAGAATCCCGCGTTTACGTAGGCGTGAGCATTAACCGATCGGGGGGTAATCTACCCATGGAATTGTCAAGTGTTCTTAGATAAATTGTTAAATAACCGTTATCGAAAGTTTACTTTGAAGGAGCGAACGATGTATTCTGTAGATAAGGGTGGTAGGCGTACTTTCAGTATTACTTTCTGTCGCATATCCTGAGCCATAAAATCAATCAATGATAACTCCACTTCTCCTGTTATGTCACCTACAAAGATAAGGAAAATATTACAGACAAGATCCCAATTCCATTTTGCTTATCTTTTTTTGGCTAGTCTAGGTCTTTGCCGTATCAATTACATTACAAATAAAATCTTTACCAATAATGATACGGCAATTGACGGTTTCTAGCAGCACAAATAAATCCGACGGAAACTCGGGATGGGCGTGTTTGAGCATTAGGTTTCCTGCTAGTGAACCAATCTACGTAACATATATGTAACACTAATAATAAATCGTAATAATAATCATACCCAAGAAGCAATGGTGAATTAAACGAATTTCTAACTTACGTTTCGTACAGAAACATTGCCAATTAAAGCCACATGTTTGGCCAAGACGGCCGCATAACTATAAGCTTCTTTGGTTTCGCTTATTTCTTCCAAAATCTCCTTAAATCTAGTCAACCCAACAGCACCACCCACATCGATCCCAGAAGTTCCGCCAAGGCAATACGACATTAAATCTGGAACATTTCCGAGATCCACAAACGCAGTATAAGATCCCTCATCTTTGAAAACCCCGTTCCCGGTATTTCCTGCCACTAGACGATATTTCTGTGGGCCAATTTCTGCCAAATCTTCATACAATTCCGCTAGAGTTTTCGGCCGGTACCAAGTCAATCCATTTTGCAGAAATTTTCGCTTCAAGTTAGTGGAACTATGGCAGGTTCCTTCACATGTTTTACCCGTCTGGGGACAAACTCCGTTTTTGAGCTGCTTCTGACAATCCTGAAGCCATACGATTTTAAGTTGCTGCAAAAATATTTCGCACAAATTACTTCGATATCAACAGCAGCTGTGAGACTGGTAGGAGCGTCTGTAGCTAGACTTTTAAAGGCCTCCAATATAGGTCGATAACCTGTACAACGGCAGATATTCCCGTCCAAATTATCTTCAATTTCTTGCATAGAAACAGCGCCTTCTTTGCTTGATAGCAAGCTATGCGTTGCCATAACCATTCCAGGACTGCAATAACCGCACTGGGTACCGTTAAATGCTGCCAATTTCTTTTGAATGGGATGATAGCCTTCTCTACGTGAACCCAAGCCCTCGATTGTTGTAATTGACCAGCCATTGCACTTTAAAACGGGTATCAAGCACTAGAAAGAGTGGATATAAGATATGAGACTAGTTAAAGAAAAATAACGATTAATAATATATGAGATTAGTTAATTTAAGTATGTACTTGTAAATAAATATAATAATAAAATAATTAATATACGTACAGAGTTGATGGATAAACACTGGGTTTTACCAGAGCTAGGATCCACAATTTGGGCTTCAACAATGCAAAGACCACATCCACCTTCGTTGCAAAGAACCTTGGTGCCCTTCAAATGAGCTTTGTTGCGAATAAAATCCGCAAGCACAACATCCGGCCCAATCTCGGGTCCAACTATAAATAAGTAAATATCACGACACGTACGGTAACATTCTATCTAAGGACATTGAATCCTAACTGTCAGGGAACAAAATCAATTTATTTTAGATCAATTTATTTAAGATGATTTATAAGCCTTTGTTTCTTACCTTCGAAAAGTTGACCGTTGATGAGAAATTTAGCAACAGCAGCTTCTTTCATCCTGAGCAATTTAAATGAAAGACAACCAAACTGTGGAGTTTGTTGCGCACTGTGATACTTTTATTTAGTTCGTTTTTTTTGCTCTTATCTCAGACGCATGTGCAAGCCAGCCCGCGTCTTGTCGAATAAACCGGGTCACATGCGCCACAGAAAATACTATAAAAAAGTAAAACCCCGTAGGTGTCTATGCAGCCAGGAGTAAGATCAGTAACCAGAAAATGGCCTTGTAGAATTAAACGTTTAAATTCGGCTGTAAGGAAATATACTTGTAGTTAAAAAAGGGAAATATAAATATGGCAACGCTACTGTAAGGAACAATCATTGAAAAATTATAAGACTTTACAACTAATCCCGCCTCCAAAGTTATACGAAAACTCAATAGAAGAGCTCATTCGCTAATTTGACCCGAGCTCACGCCGAGACAGACCGCTAAAACTAGCACGGGATGCCAAGTACTCGTGCAGACCAACCGTCGAAAACCAGTGTAAGGCGGTTATACAGACTATTAGCACAATAAAACCTCGTAACTTCCCCACCCCTTTTGGCAATTGGCGATCATAAGGAGCAGTAGAATAGAAAAAAATGCGTTCGTCAAGCTTGTCCGACTCTTTGTATTCCAGGATTTGGTAGGCAATTTTCTTCCCCAGTAGTAAATACATCAAGTATGAAAAACGGAACGAAAATTTACCACCTTGTAAATCAAAGTATTCCCAAATATCACCTTACAATTTTAAGCACAAAGATTATTCTGAAAACGATATTTGCAACGATGAAAAAAAAATGCAAGACCCCCAAAAACTAATTGAAATGTACCAACATTTCAATTGATCCCAGTTTGGCAAAGATAAGGACCTAAGTATAAGTATTATACGGCATGCCTACTGTATATAAGGACGTCCTGTATGTTATTCAGACAAGCGTGCGTCGTCGCTTTTCGGCGAATATCATCTGATCGGCCTTGACTCCAGCCACCAACTGGCATTTATCGACCGTAGCAGGACCGTCTTTTCAGGCAAAGTGAGCGAAAAAGAATGATTCAAATTAGCGTGCAATTCTGAGTTCTCCCCCACTGGTATAAAAGTTAGTCAATCGAGGGGTCGCGGATACTTACTCAGAAGATACCAATCCGTAATTCCGGCGTCGGCTCTTGCGGAATCCAACGCTTGGCGTAATGCAAGGATAACGGAGAAAGACAAAAGGAGTGGAGGTTCAGCAGTCGCTAGGCATTATAAATACACAATTAATTTAATTAATATCTTACACACGTTCTATACTATGAAAAAAAGTAGTAGGAAAACCTTGGACCAGACTGTCTTACGAAGCATTACCGTATAAACGGCGTTAACCAAAAGGATTTTTTAAACCGAAGAGTAGCATCTAAGTTTTTTTCAAATACAGTTATGAAATTTTTTTAATTACCTTTGGTGCCTAAAACTCCATGCTGATTGTACGCATTAGCCACCAAACTCACGCGGAAGTCGACTGGAATATCTTTGACGGTTGGAGGCTTATAATCCTGCACAGCCGAAAAAACAAAAATACAAAATGAAAATAATTTTAAATCCCTTACCCAAGTGTTTGTAATTATACGCTGTCCAGTTGCAGGGTCATAAACCATTCGTTCTGTAAGCCACAACCCCAAGCCCATCACAAAAGCGCCTTCAATCTGTCCGATATCAATAAGAGGGCTCAAAGATTGTCCCGCGTCCTCTAAAATATCAACTCGAACGATCTGGAACATCCAATTACATTCATGTTAATTAATAAATATATTTATATTCATAAATTTGTTACTTGTCTTTCGCCTGTTAGTATATCCACTTCCACTTCAGTGACTACTGCTCCGTATATGTAATATCCAAGCAAGCCATCCAATGGCGACGCACTAAAATTATAAACATTCAGAATTTTTTTTTAAGAAAAGGTAATTTGTAGTTTTAAGAATTAATTGACATACTAATAACGTGCAGACAAGTCGATATTCCGGAGGTAACATTCTTCCACAAGATCCGCCCACGTAGGATTCCCGCCCATTTCGTCCTTAATAGGCTGCATACGAGCTTTTAAGTCTTCACAGCACTTCATTGCTGACTTAAAAATATATATATATATGTTTACCCGACGTTACTTAAAAAAATTCCAAAACTTACATAGCAGCTGAATTCACTGGTTAAGCTACCACCAGACAAACTATTATTCGGTGTAATAGTCGAATCCGTAGGTTTAATTTGCACCATACTTACGTCCAATCCCAACCCATAAGCCACTGTCTGAGCGACCTGTGAATAGTCGGAATTTTCGTACTGTAGAAAGTTATAAAATTATCAATGCAAAGTTACTTTGGTGTTAATGCCTTGTCCCATTTCAATACCACCATGGGAAACCGCCACTGCGCCGCCGTTATGAAAAATCGAGATGATACAATTGGTCACATTCGTTCCAAAAGTCAATGGAAAAACAATCGGAAACATTGAAATTCCCTGTTTCTTCCACCGGTTGGCCTTAATTTTAGGGAAAAGTTAATGCAAAATAGAATGTGAAGTTTCTAGCCTGACAACTTCGCTTTTCTACCTGGTTAAACGCATCTATCTGTAGTTTTCGTTCATTGTAGCTCGAAGAAGCTCGTAATTGGTTAACAACATCCAACAATGGGTCTCCGCTCTGTCCAGGGCGGGTATACGGCTTCAGATTTAGCAATCGGAATTCAAGTGGATCTCGACCAATAGCTTGAGCCGCGTGACATACTATTTCTTCAATAACTGCGACGCCTTCCGTAAGACCTTTTTAAAGAATAAGAGCTGTAAAGCGGCAGTTTTTTTTAGCAAAGTTTTAACATGCTTTACCTGGGCCTCGGCAGTAAGTGTTGCCAGGCAAGTCGGTTCGCACGCCATACGTTTTAATTACCCAATTGGCGGGCTGGTAGACCAACGAGAAAGTGTATCCAGCAAATCCGGCTGTATTTTCGTTGTAAGAGTTGCCAACATCGCTGTAAAGGTCAACTTGAATGGTTTGGATTTTGCCAGCTTCGTCGACAGAAGCTTGGTATTTGACGTAAATAGGTGATCGAGCGCCCACCATTTGAATATTCTCTTCCAAGGAGAGCTGCAATCGAACAGGCGCGTTGAGTTTTTGAGCGGCCACCGCACAAATGGCCGAAGGCAGCAGCGAACGCGATTGCTTACCGCCATAACCTCCACCTACTCGCCTCACAGTAATATTAACCCTAGTAAAATACAAATTGGGAGTAGACACTTCTAATTGCAAAATACCACAATTTAAGAGGGACAAACTGCAAAAAATAGTGAAATTACTTATTGCGGGGGATGTTTAACACTTGAGCAATGGTGTTTTGGGTCCCATCGATGTTCTGCGTGGAGCAATGTACCAACAAGCCGTCCTCAATGGGTTCACAAATAGTAATTTGGGTCTCCAAATGGAAATGGTACTGGTAGCCCATTTCGAATTCTCCGCTGATGTCAGTCGTAGCTCCCGTTTTCTTCACTATGTATTAAAAATGACAGTTCTTATGTAGTAATTTTGCAATAATTTGCAATTGTTTTCGCGGTTATGTTGCAGAATTTTGTACTGGTTTGGCAGTAATTTCTGTCTTAACTTATGCAGTTGTTTAAAAGCTTTGAGACAAATTCTAATTATGTACCTGAGTCATTTCTTGGTATGTGAACCACTTGCTGGTCACCACGTGGTCTGTCTACCAACGCGGATAATATTACGCGGTTGGGATCCTTGATGGCGTCCTGAATAGTAATAACTGGGGTTTGAGCGTTGACGTACGTAACTTTGATCAATGCTAAAGCTTCTTGGGCGGCGGACCAACTTTCGGCCACGACCACGCCTATTGGTTGGCCGTAGTACGACACTTTGGAACTAGCAAATACTTCTTCATTGTCCACAAAAGAACCACTATCCCCTGCGGCAGCGAAGGCATTACGGCCAGGAATATCTTTGGCGGCAAAGAATCCTCGAACCCCAGACACGGCCTTAAAAACAGATAGAAATGGCAGACGTATTTATTTTCGTATTAATAAAAAAATTCCATTTGGGTTACTTTACCAGAGCTGCTGAAGCATCAATACTAACAAGCGTGGCGTTTGCAAAGGTGCTGGTTAAAACTGCAGCAGTTAGTTCTCCGGTGCTAGCTGTCGTATCCATCACGTACTTAGCTTCACCTAAAATCAACATACAATCGAAATACCTACTCGATATTTCTTTAAATCTAACCTGAGCACTGTACTTTTCCTTCAATTAACGGAATTGGCTCGTAAAGTGGAGCTTTGGTTCCGTCATATACGAAGGTTTGAGTACCCGAAGTTGTCGGACGCACCAAATCATTAGCACCGCTTTTAATTCGTTCACTGGATACATTAACGATTCCCAAGATGAACTACAAATAAATTATAAGTAAATTTGTAATAAATAGCGGAAACGTGTGAATATTGTAATGTTTTACCTTGTAAAGAAGTCCTTGAGCCAAACTTAAACGGTACTGAGGATCAGCATCAAGTGGGCGTGGTGTCGGGTTTACTTCGGAGGCTAGGGTAGCTAACGCAGTTTGCAAAACAGTTTCGTTCGTCAACACTTTGCCCGTTAAATAGATCTCAGTCTGCGTAGCGTGGGCGAAATTGTCGCTTATGCCGCCAAACACGATATTTGGTTTGCTTAATACAGTGAAACTACTGTCCAGTTGCATCAAGAATGTTGCGTTGACATATGCATGGGCATTGGTTCCAACTGGGGTGATCTAAATAAGCAATTATCCATACTAATCGCAGTTATAGATATTTACATTCAAAAGGAAAACTAATTAAGAAAGCTAAGATTAAAAGGGAATGAACGTAACGGAACGAAGTACCTTAAATGTACGCGCTTTGTAATTCGCAGTACGTGTGGGGAAAGTAATGCTGACAATGACCTTCTTCTGCATATCCAATGACAAAAAATCCGCTGGTGTATATGTTTGTATGGATGAAACTTGATCAGCTATACATAAACTTGATGAAATTTTTTCTTTAAATCTATCGTTCTGAATCTACCGATATCTAAAGTAGCGCCCATTCCTTCCAAGACGGTAAAAACATCCGAAACAAAGTCTCGGTGCATGTATTTCAGCATCAAACTTCCTCCCAAGGTCGCAGCCTATAAGCAGGTTAACTCAAATAATACTTAAAAAATTAAAATACGTTACGTTTCGGACAGAGGCACCCGCAATTTTCTTCAGGTGCTTCACTACTTCGTCTATATAAGGATATGCCAATTTATCCGCCGATTCCAAAAATTCAGTCACTTGTGCAATAGTCATTGTTCCACCTACTTTCAGAGGCGACAAGGATCGCTGAAAAAGCTCTGGTACTTGATTGATGTCGATCATATTATCGTAGGGTCCGTCACTCTTATAAACGGCTAAAAGCAATACCGACATTTAAAAATCCGAACACGAAGGCAAAAAAGTGCAAGTTACCAGACGCAGTATTTCCGGCAACCAAACGATAGGTAGCAGTGCCTAGTGTACCGAAAACGGAAAACAGTTCAGCCAAATTCGCTGGACGGTACCAGTTAAGGCCTTGTAGCATTAAGAAACCCGAACGAGTCTTCCGGAGACTGAACTCTTGGTTACCGTCTTCATGTTCGCTGACATTTCCAACGCAATTGTCGCTAATTTGCTTGCGATGACGCTCCAGATTATGGCCAGCGCAGCGGCCAGTACATTTGGTCCCAGTATTAGGGCAAACTTTGCCTTTCATATCCTGAATAAGCATAAATTAATTTCAATTTCCAAGAAAAACCTCATGAAACAAACCTCGATATCTTGGCAAGGTTGCTTCGCATCAGTGGTGAACGTTTTGAACGCTTCCAATATGGGTCGGTAGCCGGTGCAACGGCACAAATTGCCTTCTAATTGATCCTCTACGTCCTGAGCCGTAATGGTGCCGCCTTTGGAGATCAGGCTATGCGCGGACATTACAAACCCCGGCGAGCAAACTCCGCACTGGGTTCCATTTTTGGCCGCTAGAGTCGATTGCAAGGGATGATAACCCGACGCAGCTGATCCGAGTCCTTCCACCGTCGTAATCTCCCATCCGTGGCACTTCAAAACAGGAGCCAGGCACTATAACGCAAACCATTGTTATTGTTGTATTCTGCGAAAAGATAATGCTTACGGAATTAATCGGTTTAACAATCTTGGCTCCTGTTGCAGGATCCGTCGAAGTAACACTCACTACGCATGCGCCGCATCCGCCTTCGTAGCACATATATTTAGTCCCACTTAAATTGGCAGTATTGCGAATAAAATCAAGTACGGTTGTAAAAGGGCTTACAGTACTGCTATCCACTACAAAAAAACAAAATATGAATACAATCAGAGACCAGTGTAGAAATATTTTAACCTTTATAGCTTTTTCCATTAATGGTGAAAAAGATAAAATCAGCAGGCATATTCTGCATTTTGAACTTGACAATCGCTTGGCAATTTCCACACCTTCCTCCGTAAGCTCCGCTTTTACTATTCTCGCGCAAGCCGGGCAACAACCTAAATTAGATATTTAATTTTTATTTGCTCTCGTCCAAACTGTAAACATATAAATGTTCCCAAACATGACAGTCAATTTTTTAATTTTTTTTTGCAATGGGAACTGATGTTGAAAATGAGAATACATACACCAAGATTCCTTCAAAAGTGTTGGGAATTTCTTACCTGGCACCACAATTATGGCATTTTATCGCATCCATGGTTAGTAACAAACTGAGTTTGTTTGTACCACTCCAGGTGTTATCAAAACGGACAGCTCAAGTTTCCAAAAGACTGAATTAGAGCATAGCGTGATACGCGATAAGATTGCGAAAGAGATTATAAATATTAAGATCATTAGCTTATTATTTAAGCCTTTAATAAAGTAATCTCTACGCATAATTAAAAATTAAGCTGTTGACCATCAAACTTTTTTAACAACGTAACTTATTGGTCAACCTTATTAATAACATCGAACGACCGTGTAATGTAATTTGTTAGAATTTTATTTGGCAATCACATGAAGTACATTTGCAGCTTTTTTTGGCAAATTTAAGAACCAACTTAATAAGAAAAATCACAATCCAAAGACTTCACGACAGATAAAAGAAGTATCAGCAGTAGAAATAATTCACCGAAAAAGATCGATTCCAAAACAAAGGAACTATTATAATCCGACATTATATCCATACTACCCACTAAATTTTTGTAATGTTCCAAAAATATTGCACTACTATAGGACCATTTTCTTTACAGAAAACCCTCTAAATCCACACTGCTTTGATGACATCAGGACCAACCGGTTTTTGCTGCTAAATAATAAACCCCACATAAATTGGCACGACTTCTGTACGTTCAGATGACAAACGTGCGTCGTCGCTTTTCCGCAAACACCATCTGCTCCGCTTTGATTCCAGCCACCATTTGACATTTATCAACCGTAGCAGGACCATCTTGAGGAAACGGGAAAAAAATTCAATCAGCAATCACCCACACAGATTAATTCAGTAATTTTTTATGAGTAACGAAAAGAAAACAGAAAATACAACGAGTATGCACTAATGTAATTTACTTGTTGAATATGAGTTAAAAAAATACACAGAAAAGCTGTAAAATCTTACTCAGAAGGTACCAATCCACAATTCCGGCATCAGCTCGCGCGGAATCCAACGCTTGGCGTAAGGCAAGAAGCACAGAAAATGACATGAGGAGGGAAGGTTCCCCAGTTGCTATACGGGTATAGATTCGCAATTTGCATAAATGACATTAAAAAATGACTGAAAAAACACCTTTAGAGCCCAAAACACCGTGTGGGTTGACAGCATTCGTCATGAAACTCACTCGGAAGTCAATTGGAATATCTTTGACTGACGGTGGTTTATAATCCTATACAGTTGAAACCAATGGAATCATAAAAATGAATAACAGTTTCAAAAGTCTTAAGAAATTACCCAAGTGTTAATAACCAATCGTTGTCCAGTTACGGGGTCATAAACCATTCGTTCGGTAAGCCACAACCCCAAACCCATAATAAAACCGCCTTCAACTTGTCCAACATCCACAAGAGGGCTCAAGGATTGCCCGACGTCTTCCAAAATGTCAACTCGAACGATCTAAGGTAATTCAACTACATTAACAATCTTGTTTTGTATCTCTAGTATATCACTTGTCTTTCGCCGGTCAATACATCCACTTCAACTTCGGTGACTACTGCCCCGTAAATCAAGTAATCAATCAAACCATCCGTAGCTGCTCCACTTTAAAAAAGAAATTAATTGCAAATTACGTCTTTAAGTAAAGCCTATAGTTTAATTAGCTTACTAATGGCGGCCGGTTAAATCAATATTCTTACGGTAACATTCTTCCACTAAATCCGCCCACGCAGGATTCCCGCCCATTTGGTCCTTGATGGGCTGCATGCGAGCTTTTAGGTCGTTGCAGCACATCAAAGCTGACTATTAAATTAGAGACAATTTTTAAGCCCGTCTCCTAAGGTTTCTTTTGAACGGAAACTAAAATTACATAGCAATTATATTCGCCAGTCACACTGCCGCCAGTGACACTGCTATTTGGTGCAGTCATCGCATCCGTGGGTTTAACTTGCACCATACTTAGATCTAATCCTAACGCGTAAGCCACTGTTTGAGCCACCTGCCAATATAAATCAAATTTAAATTTAAAATTAATTAATCTCTTTCTTTCCCTGAAGAAATAAAGAACCGAACTTTTGTGTTGGTGCCTTGTCCCATTTCGATCGCTCCATGAGAAACCGCTACTGCGCCACCATTGTGGAAGATCGAAACGGTGCAGTTTGTCAAATTGGCTCCGTAACCCAAGGGGAAGATCATCGGAATCATAGACATACCGTGTTTTTTCCAACGATTGGCCTAAAAAGAGAATTTTGAGACTTTCAATTTTTTTAAATCCGCAATTATACTTGGTTAAACGAGTCAATTTGCAGCTTCCGCTCATTATAGCTCGAGGAAATTCGCAATTGGGCTATAATATCCAATAAGGGGTCTCCAGCTCGCCCAGCTTGCGTTTGTGGCTTCAGATTGAGCAACCGAAATTCAAGTGGGTCTCGTCCCGTACCTTTAGCAGCGTGATCCATCACTTGTTCAATAATCGCAATACCTTCCATTGTTCCTTTTTGAAAATATCTTTAACAAGAGTTTCCAGTAACAGAATTCTGATAGTATTACCTGGGGAACGGCAATAAGTGTTGGAGGGCAGGTCGGTACGAACCCCGTACCCGTTAAGTACCCATTGAGCAGGCTGGTAGACCAACGTGGGCATGTACACTGCAAATCCGGATGTATCTTCGTTGAAAGAACAGCCGAGATCGCTGTAAAGGTCAAGTTGAACCGTCTGCAGTTTGCCGGCATCGTCAACGGCTGCTTGGTACTTTAAGTAAATGGGCAGTCGTCCGCCGATCATTTGCATGTTCTCTTCCAGCGAGAGTTGCAAGCGAACAGGCAAATTGAGTTTGTGCGCAGCTAACGCGCAAATAGCCGCAGGCAAACCAGCACGCGAGATTTTCCCGCCATAACCACCGCCTAATCGTCGCACCGTGATGTTAATCCTGCCAAAACATGAACAAATTCAAATTAACCCTTTTGACTTTCGAGACACATCACGGGCCTTAAACATGAAGAATTTGAAAACACCGAAATTTACTTGTTCCGAGGA